>JACXSJ010000444.1:200858-218699 GCA_014851325.1 Pentalonia nigronervosa | reverse complement strand
AATGTAATTGGTGCATATTTCATATAAACTAAATCATTTGAATCATACTGTTCCACATTTACGTTTAGTGCAGTGCCATTATGAATACTATTGACTTTTTGAAGTTCTGCCCATCCATTATTTTTTGAAAAAACACGATTGCACTTTTCTAAAATCAATTCAGATAATTTTCCCTTTCCTTGAGTCGTAAATACAACTATAGATAATTGTAGATAAAACTATTTCGGCACAATAATTTTATTTAATTTTATCAGTCATATATTTATTACTGGTTTTTTCATTGGTTTTATAATTTCTGGTAATACTAATATAGTCCAAGACGTATAATATACATAGAAATAAGCTAAGTTTTCAAGAAAAATATATAAAAATCAAGAAAAAATAACCAAATAGGGGAAAAGCAATAAAAAGCAGATTTTATGGAAAAAAGCAAAAAAAAGCAAAAAAAAGTTTACTTCATTAAAATCAGAATGATTCAAAACGTATTTATATAAAAGAATTATCTTTCTATCACACTTCCCTCAAAAGAAGCATTTGCTACAAAATCCGAGCCCTAATAATAATAGATATATCCACGAAGATAAAGCATAATTAAATTAATAACCAGATGATGAACAGCTGATGCAAATTATTAAAATATAGATAAAGATAATAATAATTATCATTAAATAACTCGAGTCGATTTTTAAATCATGAATATCACAGACTTTTTTCATCAAAAAGATCTGTGTTTACATTATACATTCGATAAGGGATAAGATCCAAACGATTAAATATTCATATTATTCATACAACTGTATAGAAAAACAATTTTCTTCTGTGGTATGTATTAATTATTAAATATGACTATTTAGTAATTCAAGTCCGTAAATCCATTTAAAATTGCATGTTTCATTCATCATTCTTTTTTAATGCATCTAATAGGAGAATGTCAATTATTTTCTGGATACTTTTTTGAACTGTCCAATGATAATTTCAATTAACAATAAATTATTGATAAAATTTGATCGTCAATAATAATACAATTGTTAAATTACACACACACACACACACACACACACACATATATATATATATGCATTTTACCACGGATTAAAGTAAATACTCAACGTATAAGTCAAAATTACCACTTTTTAGAAAATGTATGAAAGTCTTGTATCTGTATTTACTGTAATGAATTTTTCATTAATCATAGCTAATTTAGGATGAAAAATAATACATCAATCACCTTTATTTTAGTAAAAAAAAACTACAGTAAACATTGTTTATTATAAGATATCTCAATAAAAAAAAAAAACTACTTATATTGAATTACAAATCTTCTATTTTACTCATGAGCCATCTAATTGTAAATACTTAACTTAAATTGTCACTGAATTTTTACTTTAATAAGTTATCACGAAAATAAACTAACAATTTAAAAATAAAGTTGTAATTTTAATATTGTTTAATTCATTTTTTTTTTACGTAGATGTTTGGGAGAAATAATAAAAGAATTACTAGGAGACATTTTGATAGAGTAAATACATTTTTAGATTCTGATCAGAACAACAAAGCTATTTATGTAGTTAATTTTTATTTTGTAGAAAATAGTTTTCAGGGTGGTGAGGGTTTATCTTTGATTTTTGTTGGCTTGATAGACGCTAATTCGACACAGATGGTACTTCGGATACATTAGAATTTTAAAAAATGTTGAGAAAATTGTGAACTTATATTAGTGATAATAAGGTATGTGTTTAATAATCATAGCATAGAATGATTTTTTATGGTACATGATTTACTGCAAATCAACGGGAGGATTAAATAATGCAATCAATGTATAATGCACCTCTTCAGCTGTTGTTTTCATCTTAATTATTATAAAACAATAATGGTTATAGCGGTTTTACAAAATAAAACATTTAGCGTATTCATCTCATTCAAAAGTTTAAAATAAAGGTTGTAAATCGTAGACAACGATGGTCTTTACGATTGAGTCGTAGGTACACCTTATATTTATGTAGGTAGGTATACCTTAATATATATATATATATATACTTATAAGTATTGAAAAAATAAAATATTAAATACAATGTTATACCTATATCACTGCCTATCACCTATGTCAACACTGCCGATAATCGATTTTATATTTAGGTGCTTACGTATCGTGTTAACTACACATAATATGACATATTAGAATAGTCGACGATAAGCTCTTCGTATTACAATATTATGCCATCAAATCGCGTGTAAATTGTAAACATTCTAAATTTATTGCGAAGTAATCAGCGATTTTTTTTTTGTATTATAAATCTATGGGTACTATTTTTAGTTCAAGAATTTTAAATGACGGGTTAATTTAATGTAAAATTTACTACTCTGTAATTAGTAAATCTTCGTGGGATATTCTGCTTGTACGGTGAAAACCATTTTCAGTGGCCTTCAAAGGAATAAGGATAATAATTATCATAATAACTGATGTCTCATTTTATTTTGTCTTATTTTATGTTTATGTTCGTGCGTGCGTGTGTATATTTACGAGAATTTGTAATATACGTACATCAAATTTAGCCATTTTTATATACGTATTTTTTTAAAATAATGATTATCGTGCATAGCTACCAATATAATTAAAATTTTATACATTTCGTGTAAATTGTATTTTGAATTAGATACTTGAAATTTAATTTTTTTTTTTAATAAATAAAAAAGAAGTATATTCGGAGAACAATATACTCATAACTGTTAACTAATGTATTACGCCTGCTTTTAATTTAATTCGGATTTTTTATGTTCTCAAAGATATTTTAGTGAGAATGAGCATAAAATAACATAGTATTGTGATATATTATAATACAAATATAAAATAAAATAAAATGTTAACGAGGAACTTATTTCCCACTTTAGTCAATAAACCGATATTGTACAATCAACAATATATTTCACTTAAATTGAACGATTACAAAAAATAGCTATAAAATCACTGAACTGTGATTTTGATTTATGTTTACTGCACGTACGAATGCTAGTTTCAGAGGAATAGGCTATACCAGGTACTAAAGGTTGACAGACAAGGTAATCTATTTCTGGATAGCCAAATCATTAAATTTAAACTCTTGTCGTAGAACACTAAAATAAGAAAAAAACGTTGTAAAAATCCCATATGATTTATAATGAAGTATAGATACGTAGATATCTATCTCAAGAGCGATGTATTATTGGTAAAATATTTATAAGCTACTTCACCTGTTGTAGACGAGCTATAATGCTATATTATATACGTTGTACCTGCCTGGAAGGAACTAGTTTTAAAATAAGGCAAACGATATTCATATATGATATTATGGTTTTTCCTTGTTTGGCGGATGACGTTATTTCTATTGCCGTGTACCTACATGCAATTAATTTTGTTTTAAAAAATAAATTTAGGTGTGTCAGTGCATATACTCAGTGTGGACGACACGTGTTCAAATAAATCAATGAATCATACGCATAGTGAGGATACGTGACTGAGAACTTTTGATTTACAAGAAAAAAAATAATAATAAGAAATTCGGAATAGAAATTCGTGTCGCGAAAATCGTGTTTGCAAAAAAAATGAAATTCAAACAGTTCTGACGGGAAATGACGGCGTACCATCGTAAAATCGAATAGCATAGTAGTCGAGCACGTCGTTTTCTAAACTATTTTAATACTTCGCAGTTCGCAACTACATAATAAAATTATAATGTCATACGAAAAAGTAGGATGAAAGAACGTCACTGCCTTACAGGCGTACACCGCATACTGTTTAGCGCAATATCGATCACATTTGTATATTATATTATTATATAATAATAATATTGCAACAGCTGTCGGCGAGTACACTAATTTCGAACACGAAATCAATACTGTGTTTCATCGAACTATGTTTGTATGCACGTTTACTGTATATTATTGTATTACGGTTATGATTTACGACCGTATTCAGACTGGTGGTGTGGCAAAGGGGACATTCACCCGTCCAATCATCATATTGCTATCGTCACTTCATTTACTTTTACTACTCAAATATTAATATCATTCTTAGTTATTTTTATTGCGCTAAGGGTCGGCCTTTAAATGCTAAGGAAAGAATCGCCTACAAAAGAAGCCTACAATAGAAGCGTAGTGAGAAGTGGATAATTGAAAATGGATAGAGCGATCGACAACTTGGGCCATTTCTTCAAGTAATTCTATTATTCTAAAAAAATTATTTATAAGGTTTGCAATATTATTATGAGCTAGACATGTATTGTTGGCAAAAGAATATCATATAATACAAATCCCTCATAAATATAATATACAGAGTGTAGCAGAAAGATATGATAAATGAAATAACTTATGTTCTAATCAATATGTTTTCATATAATTAATAAATTAATGCATGAGTTACATGTATAATATAAAAAAAAAAAATGTAAAAAATTTTTTTTGAAAAATGTAAAATAGCCAATTTTTAAATATGATTTTTTGAAAAATTTTAATGGTGAAAATATTCCATAAAGTGCAAACGGTAATATTCTACGATTTTTTCAAGTATTCAAAAATTATTAGAAAAATAAATCGATTAATAGTCCTTGTAACTAGTTATCGGTAATGACTGATGATAGTGGTTTATTTTATTATGATAAAGGAGAAAATAATTCAAATTTTCAAAAACTTTAAAAAATTGTAGAAAATAAACGGCTGCACTTTAAGAGATATTTATACCATACATTTTTTTCTAAACATCATATTTATAAATTAGATATTTTATATTTTTCAAAAATTTTTTTTTATAAAATTTAAATTTTTTTATTTTTTACTATTATAAACTAAAAACATTTTTATTTTTATTTTATTTTATGTATAATAGTTCAAGCGTCTATTAATTATATAAAAACAAAAATGAAAAAATATTGATTAGAACACAAGTTATTTAATTTGTTATATCTTTCTGTTACACACTGTATTACTTACAGCTTTTTTTTCTGTAAATCATTGTTTAACAGCACATAATATTGTTTTTTGTATGCATCTTAATTGAAGTTCGTTCAATAGATTATTCATTAGGTATCAACTACTATAGACCAATTAGGTAGTTATAGTCTTGCACAGTATATAAAAATATTTTATATTTAGATTAGTACTTATTATGTTCAGATGATTGTTTTCAAATTATAAAATGCAAATATATTATTATTAATAACTGTTATTTTCAAATCAAAATAATTTATAGCACCTATATCATTAAACCTGTTGTAATAGACTATTATCCTTAGTACGCATACAGTTTATTAGGTTTAATAATTCTATTTTAAAGATTACAACGTGATTTCGTGTACATTTTCATGCCAAACCACTCTCTGCATAAGTTTGTATGAAAGAAATTTTTTTCGAAACGATTTACCTATGTTTTTGTATTAGGTAATGATATGATAGAACAGCGTACATTAATAGCGGATAGCACCAGCCACCAACAAACAATTATAGATCATTGTCGTTTACTTATCAGAGGCGTCATTTGAAGGAGGGGGGGCAAGGTGGACATTTGCTTCAGTCTGATTGTATGAAATCATTCCAATAGTTGGGCTGGTTATTGGTGAAATAACATGATTA
This sequence comes from Pentalonia nigronervosa, assembly GCA_014851325.1. Lineage (NCBI taxonomy): Eukaryota > Metazoa > Arthropoda > Insecta > Hemiptera > Aphididae > Pentalonia > Pentalonia nigronervosa. Next base: position 213,098 of record JACXSJ010000444.1, on the reverse strand, counting down.
TAATTATTTTAGTTTTGAGGAAACATTATATTGTTTAAGCACTAAAAAACTTTTGTCACGATAATATTAATTAATATTTATAGTTTTTACCTCAAAAATATAGACGCGAACACTATAATCTAGAAATTCTAAAAACAAAATTATCACTCTTAAATTTATCCACGATTTCGAAAAAAACCTCTATAGCAGACGATACCTATTTATAAATTTTCCATTTTGCAATAAGGTTTAGCAACTATATTTTATATTGTAATTTAAGTTGTTCGACACTTCTAGAAAAAATATAAAATGACTCCACTGAGGTAGGTACCATGAATATTTTTAGCTTCTCGATATCTTTTTTGCTATTAAATTAGGCTATTTTTGACGCCTTCTATGCGTACATAGTAATGCAAGATGGGAATTGTAACGAGATAAAAATATACTTAAGTAAAAGTTAACTTGGGAGTTCTTTTTTTTTTTTTTTTTTTGGTTCAGTTATATGGACAGGCTAAAACTTTTGTCCGTCCTGTTAAAATTGAAATGACGCCACTGTTTCTTATGTATCATCAAAAGATATACCTACCTACCCAATGAATGGCATGCATACCTAATTTATTTCTTATACTGACAATCGTCACAAAACTATCATACGAAAACAACTCACTATTAGCCGAGAAACAATAATCTGCTGCCTACCTAAAAGTTCAAGTGGTCAAACATTTGATGGTCCAATCGATCTACTGACGTACACGATAATTATTTTTTTTTTGTAATTAAATCCTAAATGTACATTTTGTCACTAATTATAGTTAAAACATAGACTATTGTAATACTCTATAGCATCATTCTTTATTAACTTTATGACTTTGTAAATATTTATAATAATCATTTTTTAAATGTCAAAAATTGTATTATGTTAACTTTAAGTTTAGATGACTAATTGCCAGGAAAACTTTAATAATAAAAAAAAAAAAAAAAAATACGATAATTAGAATTTGAACAGATATTATTTTATCTACTGTTATAAATGATGACTGTATCTTGTAGGAGTAAAAAATATTTTCTCTGACGACTTAATGTTATTATTTAATTGAATAACTTAATTAAAATCGCTTCAGTGAGTTTGTTTTTCAAGGCTATAGAAAATCAAAAAAAAAAAAAAAAAATAATAAAATAATAATAACCAAAGTTAATACTTAACGAGTCAAAAGTCATATATTATGTTAATTTATACACCAAGCAAAAATTATTTTAATCAGATAAATACTTTAAATGATTTGCGTTAATAAAAATTTAATAGCAATATTAATTAGTATAATTAACAAAACTACGCTTACACATCATGTTAGTACATTTAATATTGTAAAATCAAATATTTTATACTACATAGTATAATACCTAATTTTAGTTTTATATTTTATGATAAATTATATGAATTATAATTTTAATAAGAATTAACTCATTATAATATATTATTAATTTTTCATATTAAGCCAAATGTAATTATAATTCATAAGCAGCATTATCTTTTGTAAATCTGAAAAAGATATAAAAGTATACAGTTAGTTTAATGATAAAAACAATTATTGTTATTAATAGCAGCATAAAATCCTTCTGCTCTGTAATTTGGGATTCTTATTTTTGATTTTTTATTTTATAATAATTAAAAGTGTGTTTTTTCTGTCTATCATCACCTTATGGTTAGGTTTTAGGTTTTTGGTCTTTTGGTTGCTCTTTTTGAGCTATTTTTAGACATCCGGAACTTTCAAATTTTTTTTGATTTTTTTATTCTTAAAATATTGTCAAATTTTTGTTCGATCAAAAAGCTTGGAAATTTAATACAAGGTTTCTCAAAAATTTTGTTATAGCTATTAAGAAATACTAAAAAATGTATCTCATAATAAATATTACAATGACATTAATAATAGTAATAGTAAATATTACTCCTCAAAGACAATGTTCACTTAACTCATACTATTATATTATGTTTATGTTATTTTCTGTTTTTTTATACCACTATACAGCTTGATAACAATTGTGTTTCTTATTCACTATTGTTTATTACCGTAGTATTGAACGTAGTGGTTACAAGCCACACAAATTATTATTTTTAACTTAAAAATCGAAATCGTGTAAAAGAATTTAAGTTGAAAAAAAACTACCAAATTGTTAACATTTAATATGCCATATTGTAACCAAAAGTAGGCAAAAAGTCAATGTATCTTTAATGAATAACATGTTTAAAGTATTTTAAAATTTATTAGGATTATCACTTTCTGCATTTTTCTAATAAAAATCAATTTTATTAATCTGCTATATGCCTGTATGATATATGAGAGGCACTTTTCAGCGTTTTTTTTTTTTACAGTTTTACAAATGAATTATATTTGTTACTAAGAAATTAAAAAAAATTACCTCATTTAAGTGCCGGCTGGGTTAAATTTTACAACCGGTACCTATATAATAGCACGAAACTTTATTTGAGTATTTTTACACCCCAAATAAATGATAACTGAAAAAAAAATACAATACAATTATTGTATGACCAATTATATGTATAGTTCTCTCACTCCGCTCAGAATACATTGAGATCTCCATTTTTTTTATTAAATTTGTTTAATACTATAATTTTATATAAAAAATGTTCGTATAATTTAAACAATAAAACTGTATCAGATATATTATTATTTTTTTTTTTTTAATTCTGAGCTGAGCGATGTATATATTTATACTTTTGTTACCAGCTTTTGTGTTTTCATTTATTTTACTTTAACAAGGAAAACCATCAGGAGTATATTTTTCAAGTAGTAATTTGTTTTAACGTTTTTACCAGTTCTTGAAAATGCCTACCTACCTACCTAAAAATGCTCGTTATGAGTTATTCGGTTGCTCTTCAACATTTCAAATATTTTCTTTACTCCCACGCGTTAATTTTTAATTTTGTTGAGTATAACAGCTAGTGATATGAAGTATTTTTTTACATTCATTTTTAGTTATAAGAAGTTTTGATGAGTCTGGAAAGAATGAAATTGGTATCATATAGTAGGATACTGAATAGAAAAAAAAACCTATACCAAATCTTTGATCCTATATAATAATATTTATGTGCATTTTGTAATTAATAATAATTGTATTATGAAATCTTTATAGTTAGTAATTACATTATTAACAAACATAACACATGCATATTATAAAGATATTATACTATATATATATATATTGTATACTGTATATGCCATTCAATCGTTAAATTTCAATAATCAATATCGTTATTGAAAATGAAACTAAGCAAATAAAAATATACATAATATTAAATAAATAAAAGTTATTTATAAATTACTTGGTAGTTACTGTAAATTGATAACTGACAGTATTGGTGAAAGAAGGAATGCACACATGATATATATTATTATGTTTAATTACATTTAATATTCAATAGAAATATTTTTAGTTTATTATATTCTTTGTGGCTGGCTTTCGTTGTGTAGAGTATTTGATATTTGATATTTTGAATTCCTAGGTAATGGGACACTCTACTAAATTATACTAGACCTATACATAGAGTTCTCTTGTCTTATATCGTAATAATGAAGTTTTCATATTCAAGTATCCAAAAAATTCCGAATAATATACATTGAAAGCCGTATGCGATAATAAAAACAAAACAATTAACCTTTATAAATTAGTATTTATTAAATAAAAATGAATAAATATTTCCAGAAGTCTTGAGGTTTTTAGGGACAGGTATTATCAATTAATTAAAATAAATTAAAGTTATAAAAAAAAAATATTCAACAACTATCAAATGTCTAATAAGTGTTGAGACTTATATAGATAAATATTTAATTATCTTTCTTATATTTAACATTAAAGAAAATGTTATTTTTTTATTATTATAATTTATAACATTATAAGTAGGTATTAAATATTTTAATTAAAAAATGTATTATTCATTTATACTTTTTATGAATTATGATGTCTACTACAAACATTAATTTAAACTTATTATCTGTATTTAAATCATATTCAAACAATAGCTTAGATTTACTCTTAAAAATTTAAATTTAAATATACCAAATAAATGTATCCGTTTTGGTACCTAGAAAAAAAACTTATCTTTTATATTTATTTAGACAATTTTTAGCCGTATCGTCTTTATTTTTGTCTAGATAAAAAAGTGATTATCTAATCCCAATACTGGTATGCTGCCGCTGACATAATATCTATTATAAAATAGTCTCAATTATCAGTAATACATCAATAGAGGATATTATTATCTCAGACATTAAATATCTAATAAAATTACCAGTTATTACCATTGCCTATTGGAAAATCGTCAAGTCTAGAGTACGGCGAATAATCATTCTCAAATAAAAACATTAATTAATATATTACAATAATCTATTAACGTATCGTATACTAACAAAGACTACCTAAATACAGAATCGTGAACATTTTAGAATAACGTTTGTTATTCAATTGATTTCATGCAGATTTTTCATAACCGTTTTTTTTTTTTGGATTTCGTAGACGAAATCAAAGAAAAAAAAAACAATAACAAAAAGCTAAATCGATAGCAATGTCGAAAAAAGTATAGTGTTGTACTCAGTATGTCGTTTAAGTACACTGTATACGAGTGCATATACCGATGCACCTCAGGTACACATATCGTATATAAAATATTTCAAAAGTTCATTATATTGCGAACGGGGGTACAAAGAGTTATTATACTTATATTTCCCAGCGAGTTCTCTTTTATCCTGAACGTTCTCTGCTGCGAATGGAATGTATGCAAACATAATGTACGCATGCATGTAACGATACAATGTTTAATGCATTTTTTAACGTTTGGGAAACAATTTCAATGAAAACGGTCGTTTGGGCGTCGACTCAATGGGCAAAATGAGCGTTGCAAGTATAATATTATATTCACGCCGTTTTTTGAATTGCCATTCTAAATCCGGCTAGCTAGACTTTTTTCTTTTACACTGCGAACGTAGTTATTGTATTAAACATATTATAATATGTATATCTTCAGGAGTACAATATTTATCGTCAATTTTATTAAAATGTTTCAGAACCACCGCAATTCTCTCCACTGTCTAATGGAAACGTGGTGTATTGTTTTTTTCCCTTCTGTGTAACGTGTTTTAGAGTGCAGACACAAAAAATACGCTTTAGTGCTCAGATGTCGATACATGACATGTATTTACAAGTTATATTGAATATTGTATAATATATCGTAGTATATACTTTGAATAAGCAATACCCATACATATACATTTATATATATATATATATATATATATATATATATATATATATATCACATATTATACCACTCCTGTGCATGTTTATTAGCCAATTATATAGTTTTAATTCAGATTTTCGTGGTTTTAAACGTTGCACGTAATCGTATTTAATATAATCACAAATGTTTGTCTTAGCTATCCAAAATCGTACTACATATGACTTATACGAATTAAAACTCACAGTAACAAATATTAAAATCGTTTAGATTTTAAAGTGTACCTATACAAATATACAAAAATTATGATTAACATTCATTAAATGCGTTAATTTTTATAAATATTTTATAGCTTTACAAGTTTCATTTTTTAATCATAGTATAATTAAACATTTATAATACACTTATCATACTTAAACTCAAAACTATATATTTAATATGAATGTTGATTATTGCTAAGCAATAAGCAGACAGTAAATATTATCTGATCATACATTTATGTCAATACAAAATACAGCGATTGACGATTACTTTTTTGTTAAATGTTTATTTAAAAATAATGTTAACTAAACCAAAAATTAAAAATATTTTTACTATATTAAAAGCCGATTATTCGTGCTTTTTAATACTTTTGTAAAATGTATTATATGACAATTAATTTATTAACTTTATAAAAATATGTTAGTTATACACTTGTACGATATATATTATATATCCACAAAAAATACAACAATTTAATATCGAATTGGCGTTTAATTTTAATGTAGATTTAAATGTAAATGCAGTTGTCTTACTTACGTTATAGATCAGGGGTATCCAAACTGACCGGTCTTCTAAAAAAGTCGGACACCCTTGTTATAGATATAGTTTAATAACTTTTGATCTATTGAAAAAAAAAATATTCACTATTTTTTTTTTTTAACGTAAAATCTAAAATAAATATTGCAATAAAAATAAAAATGTTTATAAAAATAAAAACACAATAACGGAAATAGGTATATTTTCAATATCTTATGTTTGTTGGGGAAAAAGAAAATAAATAATATTATACTCGTATCGAAGTCGAGTAAAATAAATTCTTATTATAAAATCCTTGTCGAAATCAATGAAAAATAACTATTTACATTAAATAGAAATAAAAGTGATCGAGGTATATTAATAGTGACGATGAATAATCTAAAATAGTTGTAAAAATTTCGAGGGGATTAATAATTATGAATAATACATGGATTTCATGTTTAGATTATTTATTTCATTATATAAAAATACAATATAGAAAACTAAATAAATTTATTTGATTAAAAAAAAAGAGAATATTTTACATATATTAATTTATTGAACATTATAAATTATCTGGAAACTTAATTTTATTGTCAAGTGAATTATTGACACAATTTAATGTAATAAAAATATAATAATCAACATAGATGGTTAAGTAAAAATTAAAAATTAACAATTTATTTTGTTAACACACCAACATTTCTAAAGTACACTCTCTGAGTGACACCTTGCGAACTGACTGTGTTATTTAGTGTTTTTTTTAAATTTCAAATATTTAGAGTCATAGAAAAACGAAAAATCAAGTGGATTAATAAAACTGCTATGTACCTATATAAGATAGAATGATATTGTGCATTTAGTTTATCTAGATAAGATAAAATGGTAAACATTTTTATCTAGATAGCTTCAGTGTATACAGCTACTCGTATCCTAGATTTAATTTTAAAAATAAGTTGCATTTAAATCAAAAACGTCAAATCAGGTCATATATTTACGTCCCTGGATACTTATGATTACTAAAAAATCGATTATTAACGCACACTATCCTTTGAATTTTGTTCACAATTCATCATTTATTCAAATTCGGATATTTTTAGTGTATGTAGATACCCGTTTTAATAGTTTTTATTTCATGACTATGTTAATAAACTCACAAATAAAAGCTATGGACGTATTCAGGCACTGAAATTTTTCAAACCATTGAAAGACAGTCCTGTTACGACACCAACATCTGAAGATGATATATTAATTTAACAATGATATGTGTTACTTTTTTATTATTTTTGTTGTGTCTATATATACACGATATATAGTCAAAATAATGCTTTGATTTTTATCTTCATAAGTGGTTTCTGATAGAAAATTGGATCTAGTAGGTGCTATGAGAAATCAAAATTGAAAATTCTCAGTACTTTTATTACTTCAATTAGAAATGGTCATATCTCGCTAAAAACTTGAAATATCGAAAAATTGTTAATGCTTATACACAGGTATTGTTCTTAACTAAAAGTTTAATAATAGGTCAATTTACCTCTAATATCAAAACTAACTACACATAATCGGAACTAACAAAAAAAAAAATTATTTATCATAATTATATTACTGTTAGTTTTTTATAAATTCGGAAGTTTAACAAATTTTTGCGGAAAAAATCGAACGTAACAAAACAATATGTCAATACCGACGTATCGTAGATTACTATGAACATGGTAACTCGTTATTTGGTCCAATAATAATATCCGGTGACAAATAATGATTAGTGATTATGATTTATTGATTTAATTAATGATTAGTGCCTAAATATCCTGTATCAAAAATATCAGACTTAAAGACGTCTGGTAAGCTAACTTAAAAGCAATAATCAATATTTTATATTTTTAATTTTATTACTAACAAATTTTTGTACAAATTACGTGACAAATATAATATAATATATAAATATTTATAAATTAAAATTATGAGTAATGCCCTTTAATAGTAGATACTTATTGATAATTTTCATGTCCTCATTTTTTCTTAGGGTAATTTTGACCAACATTCATTTTTTCTATTTTTGCTTCTTGGAGCCCTTGTTTCTGCTTCAAATAGTTTATACATTTCCAAATAGTCGTATAGTCGTTGAAAGCATAGTGCCGACCTTCTACAGCATTGCTTGTTCGGTGATGATAAATAATTAGGTACATTACACGATTTTACATTTCTAGCGAAAAAAATGGTTTAATAGTTTTATCGTACTAAAAATACTAATAAATATTTAACTCGCAATTTTAATTTCTAAATATTTGTATTTTAAATTGTTATTTTTTTTATTGAACGTTTTTGAGCCGAATATTTTTGGCAAATGATATTTTGGTACCAGATTAATTAATTTTGTAAAATTTCATTTGTTACCGGATATTATTAACTGGACCAAATGACATGAAACCATATAATGCTCCAACACGCGATACGAGATAGAAATATTAAAATTAAAAAAAAACATGCCTATCGTTGCAAAACCAATATAGAATCTGAAATAAAAAGCTTCACTCACAGTCCAATATAAATAAATAATAATAACATTCATAGGTACAATAGTTAATTTATAGTTATATGCTCGATGTTTTACTAAAATAATTGCAAATGGAGTAAAATAATTTTGCACAGCAAGTATGTTTTCGGAATTAAGCAATTCCCGAGTATGCAATTTTTTTTTTTTACCGTGCAAGTAGTACATTTTGTACGATGGTTGATATCATTAGAATATAAGTTGTATAACCAGCGGTCGTTAAACCTACGTACAATTTATCGAAGAGAAATATTCTTGAACATTTTTATACTCTCGGGCACAGAACTTTTTTTATTTTTATACTTACATTTTTAAAAATTAATGATCAAACCGTACACGTAAGTCGTATCGTATAACAACTACGATGGCAATCGCATATGTAACACTTGGGTTATTGAAATATGACGACGTCGCGAACCTCGTGGACCGTATATTTTATTAAAGCGTAGTAATTGTGACTACAGCAGTGATTGAATAGTATTATAAATATATAATAGTATAGAGTGTTCTAGGCGTATAAGAAATATGCTTAACCTCGACCGCTGTTCTTTGAAAGATGCTATTATACTTACATTATTACGTATGTGTGTTGTGTATGATATTGTAATGTATATATTATACCGAGTATTACGAATCGTTATGACGAAAAACGTGCACGTTTCCATTCGCGTGTGAAGAGTGATGGTTATAAACAAAAAACAAAAAAAAAAAACATTTTTTAAAAACATGCACATCAAAAGTCCTTTATTGTGCACACGGTGTAAAAACTCAAAGAACGACCACCCGTATAGCATTTACGGGCTTTCGGCGAGTGTAATGAGCAATGAAAGCAGCGCACGGAGTGTGGTCGATTTCAAAGGACTCTCTCTCTCTTACTCTCTCTCTCTCTTTAATACGTCATAATATGAACGTCGCTCATTCCGAATGTACTATTCTTATACGTTCCGAACAAAAAGGACAACATTTTTTTTTTTTTGAATCAGAGAACTATTGTGATTTAAAAACACGATTAAACGACAAGTATTTAATGATTCGTCTATTGTTTCGACCAAAAAACTGGGTCGAACACAAATGAAAATCAAACCAACCAATGAGATACCGTCTTATACCTATGTACCGTGTATAAAGTCAGCAAGATGTTAAAATAACTAATACTTGATTGCTTAAATATGGTTAAGCTGAGTGGTTATTTTAAAAATAAACTTACATTATATATAAAGTATTAACGTTTTTGAAAATATTTTTTTTCACATAATTTGAAGTCATTACAAAATAAAATTGTTTATTTTAAATTATATTCTTACTATTTGTATTATATTTTTTAAGTATTTGCAGAATTGAGTGGCACAGGATTACCACCAGACTATCATAAATAATAAAGATTGATCATATTATTTATGGTTATCATCATGAAAAATGCTAGATTACTATTCATGCTAAATCTAATCTTTAAAATTTATATAGGTTTTTTTTTTTTAAACTTTGTTTAAATGACTAATTTTGACATTTAGGTTGTCAATATAGGTATAGGTTTTATCTACTATTATAATTTATTTACTACTCATACAAAATTCAATTTTTATAAAACTTAAATAGCAGAAAAATATTCTGCTTTGGAATAGAGAATTAAAAATGAAATGGTTAATCAAATAAGTAAAAATATAACAATTTATAACAATAAAAAAAAAATGTTCACAATAGGTATTCTGTTATGATTTAAAATTAAAGAATTCATGTAAAACAAAAACGTTCAACAATGTTCATTGGTACTTATAGAAATAATGAGTATTTATAGTTAAAATAATACTCTTAATGTTATATAATTCAGTCTGTTTATTATTTTTTTTTTAATATAGTTTTGATGAATACAATTTTTCGAAAAATGAAAAATAAATTATGAATATAATATATTTTACTGTAATATGCATATGGTCAATATCAGTAAAAAAAAAAAAAACAAAAATAACTTATTTATGAATTAATGTATACGATTTAAAAAAGTAAGCCAGAATTTTAAATATTTGAAATCATTGTACGTAGAACAATGGAAAGAAAACATGTTAGAAAGTTGAAAATAAGAGAAAGAATGCCAAGAGAAAAAATACAATACGGAAAGAAATTCCTGTAAATAGGGAGTAAAAGAGAATACGACAATATGATGGAAAGAAATTCTTGTGAATAGGGAGTAAAAGACAATACGACAATATGATGTTGATATAATATAATATATCAATGGTTTGTTTTCATAGGCGGTTTTAAATAAAATTTACAAAAACAATAATATTTTAACAGAAAAACTAAATTTGTGTATTTTTTACTAAATAATTAGTAATGACTTGTAGGATAATTGATATTTTTATCAAAAGAAAGTAATTAAGCAAAATAAATAATTTGATGGCATTTGTCATGAACAATTTATTGAAATTCCGAGAAATTGTAATTTTTAGTTTTTATTATGTAAATTATTTTTTTAAAGGATGGTCTATGATATGTTTTTCAATGGAAATTGGTACGAATAATAATATCAGAAAATAATCTATGTCCCTATTAGAATATTTAATAATGATTGGTGTGCAGTATCAAAGAAATTTAGTAAACATAAAAATTCAATTATGATTTCAATTGTTTTGTTAATCTGTTGTGATAAAATTGTAATATTTACATCGAAATCGACCAAATATTTATAATGTGCTAATTTATGCATCTATGGTATATGATTAAAACTACTACACTACTTTCAAATATTTAGAAGCTGATTGATTAAAAAAAAATACTTTTTTTTTACAATTATATAGCATATAAGTGTTGTGCATTGTGATTTATTAATAATATTCTACTTATGGTGATAGATATCACGTTTGATAAGACCTTTAGTCATTTCTAAGAATTATGATCAATTTGAATAACTAATAATTTACCAATAATTTATGATAATTAAATTATGTGTATATAATATGATATATATATAATAAAAATTATTATAATATAAAAGATGTGACTCTTTTATAAAACCGAAGTCACTTTCATGTATGTCACACAGTTATAATAATGTGATGTTGGTACTCGTTTTACCAAAAAATTCATTAATAGCTTAAGTGTCACATTTTATCTGTAAATAATTGTATTTTTTTATTTATTATTATCTTAGGACGATGAACATTTCTAAACTACTGTATGTATCTATACTTTACGTATCAATTTTGAAATATTCAGAATCGCTGCAGTCTACAGAAGTACCATTCAAGTAAGTAATTATTAATTAATATTTCACGCTTTGAATAAAATTAATGTTTATAGTATAAATGTCTTCTATTGAATGTAACGGTAAATAAATGATGTGTTAGTTTATAAATCATTGATAAATTTATTGGTTGATAATATTGAATATTTTAGGTCGATAAATTCGTACAATTTAAAACATCATTAATTCATTTATAGTTATTATATATATATATTTATATATCTCATACTAGAATGGTATTTTAAACATTAAAAAAAATTACTCATACAATTATATGGAATAAATGTATAGAAAGAAAAAAAAATAGTATTTAATATATAGCTTAATATAGTATGGATCATCCTTTTTTAATTTTAAGGATTAATTTATACATTAAAAGTTATGTAATGGACCAAAAAAAAAAAAAAAAAAAAAAAGACTAAAGTAATAAAAACATAAAAT
>JACXSJ010000444.1:52018-200758 GCA_014851325.1 Pentalonia nigronervosa | reverse complement strand
AACTATGACATACCTAATCTTGAAAAATAATTAATAATCATTCAATTGTTCATTTTTTTTTTTATGAATTATTAAATGTATTTGGATATAGCTTTTTTATTCTGTAAATTAATAATCGCACCACCGATTTAATGATTCAAGAATCCATTAAATGGTTTTAGACAGAACTAAACTGATCAAAATGTATACTTTGTATTTAGATTTGAAAATGGAAAATCGGACAAACATATACTTGATCATCTGTTAAATACCAGCATTTATGACAAGCGATTGTTACCACCATCGTATGGTAGGTATATTTACGTTTTTTAGCTTTGAAATGTTTATACAAACGAGACTCAATAATTTAATAATAGAATTAAATAGATGATATTATTTTTAAATACAAAATATTAGTTAGCTGTGAGTGTATTGTATATTTTTAATTTGGTCACGATCAATTTTAATATAAATAATTTTGAAAATCGTAATTTAGTTAGAAAACATACATTTTTAATTTATTTTCTGAAACTCAAATATATTATGCAAATGTACAATGTAGTAACCAATACTGTTATTCTCATATACTTTTAATAACATAAAAAGTTAATTATGATTATGAGTAGAATAATTTAAATAAGTGTGTATTTTCTCTCTACAGAAATTATATGAACTGTCAGAAAGTTTAGTTATACGCATACTTTATTTATAAATATTATATTATACGCATAAAAGTTTGTACCTTTTAACGAATTCATATAGTCAGCCAAACGTAAAAAGGTGATTAAGTTACATCATATAATATATGCAACGGACATAATACCGTAATATAAATATGAAATATGAAATAATATTAATTATATTATTATTTGTTATTGAGACGGATAACAATAATTATGTACACACATGACTCATACTATATATATATATATATATATATATCAATTATTACTGTTGACGAAGTCGTGTTGAAAAATCTGTACTAAACGAACTGCTCACACAGATGTTTTTTCCTCATATGTCTATTTTATTATATACTTAGGCTTACAAAAATAACGACCGACCTAACACAATAATAATTATACGTATAGTGGGCGCAATATCAGACTATACTGTCAAATTATTATTACCTATACAATATTAATTATTATGTTATCGATTGTACAATTAATTCGAACATAATGCACGATACGATTAATTACAGTTAATTTTGCTTCTGAATTCATAACTCGATGGTTTTAGACATTGTACTACATGTATTTCTGATTTCATAATGAGTATAAACATTATTTATCATTTATTTTTTCATATTATACGAATATTTTAAAAGGTTAATTCATTTGCTTACCTGTAACTGTGAACTGGACGAATCACGCCATTAAATAGAGTTAAATTATAAAGTTGTAGCAACGTTACATATTGTACCTAAAATTGTTTAAAGGTATATAATGTCACACGCTCACATTTAATACACAATTATTTATTTTAATTTATCTTTAAAATTCAATAACAATTTTAGTCGAGTGCAGTGTAAGGCGGTCTTACACTAAGAGCTTTTCTTTTTTTTATATTTCCTTCAAATAGAAAAAGTTTTTGAGACTCCTGTAAGCTATTACATTTTACAATATTTGTTACCGTATTATAGGTATCTATTTTAAATAGAACACAAAATTATTAATATGGTTACGACGAGAAAGTCATACTGAAATCAATCAATAATATTCGTTATAATTTGTCACAAACATACATTTATTGAATGTAATTTTTTGTCGTGTAATTTTAATTCATGATATTTTATTCAAACGATAGACGCTACTAATTTTTTTTTTTTTATTATTATTATTTTTAAACCAAAAAAATGTATAATCTGTAAAGTAATGATTTACAATAAGCACAAGTGATTAGAGAAATATCATAGAAAAGACAAAATAATATAGGGTAAAGTAACAACAATAAGTTGATTACAATTATTTACATCAATTCAGACAGGGGACTTGAGTGAAGAGGCCATCTAATGATGGAACTTCACTACTCAATTTAATTGTACAAAATTACCAATGTTGGTTTGTAAATTGGTATTTAAATGTTATGATTAGATAGTATTTTGTACACAATTATTATTAAATAGATGAATTGCTGTGGGTACCTAAAGTCCTTAAGTGCATTACCAAATGTATAATTATAATGTATTAAATATTTAAGAACAATTATCATTTATTATATTTTTACAGGTCCTTCGATAGTCAATGTCAGCGTAGTGTTATTTACATTGTCATCCCCCGATGAATCGAGCTTGGTAAATTAATAATTATTATATATTTTTAATATTTATTATGATCCACGATTTGGACTTTTTTTATAATATTTTATAAAAATAAAATGTCTACATATACCGCATATGGTTAATGGTGTTTTGTATTTTTGTTTCATAAATTAAAGTATCTAGATACTTACCATAAATCTATGTTAAATACCATATAAAATTAGTGCATAAATTATAATATTTAAATGTAACCCATAATGAACCATTATAATATATAGCGATTTTAGTAGCTGTATTGTGAATACTAAACAATAATTTAGAGCTGCAGCAGTATGCTGTTATTTTTTTTTCTCGTAATTTTCTGAACTAGCGTACTGAACAGCCAATCACCTAACTATAAATATTCGTTATCAAGTAGTCGGTTAAAACTTAAAAGTTTAGTAAACGCATAATATAGTGTAATATCCGATATTAGTGATAAGTTTTTTTTTTCACCAACCTTCTATTGCGGAAAATTATTCTTTGGAAAACAATAGCCAATGACTATCCCAGCTATCACCGCTGCAGGTGGAACCAATTCTAGTCTTGCGAAATTGTCTGCTCGTAGATGTAGGGTGACCAATCGACCTCCCGACTCATAGTCGTAAAAGTATTTTAATATTATCTGTGGTAATGAATTGTTGATGGAGTCGTTTACAATATCGTGTGATGGCGAAAAAAAAAAGTTGTCGTGCATATGATACGAATACACACGTTCTGAATGAAATCCAAATACACGACGCACGTTCACGCTATTTCCGTGTAAGTGTGTGACCCTGGGTTTTAATATCGTTCGACAACAACATCGAAATGGTTTTTATAATATACTCTCGGTGTATTCGGGGTGTTTTTCCCGCTGCATGTCGGACAATGGAAACTTCTACAACACGCGTGCTTTAAACACGAATGAACTACGCCCGTCTACCGTCACAGTGGCCCAAAATCGGGCCATTTGCCAAACACTCGTGTTATTTAGTGCCTTTTAGCACCCCGAGGAATAATTTACATAACGGCCCCGCCGGCACTATCATCGCATCATACGCGGCGTACATAATATATGATTTATACGCATGATGATGCTTTCCGTTATTTATAAAACACGACCGACCGGTGTAGGTACAACGTGTGCATTATATTTAGATCAGGTATGCGCGATTAACGACAACGTACAAAGACCGTTGTTTATACGTACACAAGTAGGTGCAGCGGTAAGTAAAATAACGACAGGTGCGCAGGGGAACCGAGTTTCGAGAAAATTTTTCAAATGATTTTGCGTATCTCCGTTTTTGTTTTAAACGGAACTACGCCACCTGACGGTATATTGTGCTGTTTAGCCGACAGCGGGCTCACCACTCTTTTTTATTAAACTGTAAAAACGATTTCGAAAACGCCACTTTTATTCTTTCATTTCGAAAGCGTTTATTAGTTTGTGGGATTAGTCAAACGAATGTATTTGATACGGATATCATAAAAAACGTCAAAAATCGTCGACAACGTTGACATAGAACAATAAACCCGCATTCTGTATTTCTGTATAATAGTCTGTCGAATAAAAATCGTATTATGCGTTTGAATGTTTCTAAATGTTCGATTATTCGTATTTATTCGTGACAAAAGCTTTTGAGGGCAGTGTGAGGTTCAGGTAATGGTGTGCAGAGGAATGCGATGATTTTTTCAATAAGAGTTGATTTGCCCGGGTCGTTATGTTTTTTCCTAGTCAAGTGCTGAGTAGACAGCGATAAGTGCGAGTGAATATTATTGTTATTTCGGTTTCCGTCATGCCGGCCAGACCGCAATCAAGCCATTCCCGCCACGTTTTGCGGCCTATCGTTGCGATTGTATCATGCCGCACGTCATCTGTTGCAGAAATACGACATAGAGTTTCTGCTGCAACAAGAGTGGTACGACTCACGATTGCGGTATCCCAACCAGACGGCTTTCAGTTTTCTGAACGGCATCCACCACCAGGATGACATATGGCTGCCCGACACGAACTTTCACATGCACGGTGACATTAAGCCGACCCAGCGGCCCATACGATTTACTCTGAACGTGTATGACGACGGCCGGGTCGAGTACACGACCAGGTAGAGTTGTAGAGATCTATAATAAAACGATACCTACTCATAAAAATAAAACTGGAATACGCTAAAAATCACACACACAAAAAAAAAAAACGAAATTACTTAAAAATCTCAAAAATGTAAGAGCTTAAAAGTAGAAAATAAATTAATATCTTATGAGTTTTTTAAGTGCGTATTTTAAATTATACTTCAATAATAAAAAGAAATTAAGAAAACAAAAATAGAAATATTGTAATCGTTTCATTAATTTGTAGATATGAGAATAGCGGTCGACGAGTGTTGCATAATATTCAATACACTGCGATAGCTATAATCTGACCTCTACATGCACACTTAATCACTAAGATCATTTTCTTTATTGCAACCATAAATAAATTCTCAACAATTTGTAAAAAATAATCTAAAACTTAAAAAATGCAATAAAAAGTAAAATATCAAATTTGTCAATAGATTAAAAAAATAATGCAAAATAAAAATGATAACCAGTATTTCCCAGATAATATTTTCTACTTCAACATTTTATGAAAACAAAATGCCAATACATCAAAATTCCAGTTTTATATATATTAGTTAAGCTTTCAACAGTGAACTCTCTTGTTGCTCAGAAATTCAAAAAACAAGATTGATATTTCATTTTTGGAAGCTGCTATACGTAATTTTAACATGTAATATACTATTGTCTTTTTTTTTTCCAGTAAACTTTTGATAGGAGATCAGTCGTTGGCAATATCACTGTCAATTATTAACTTTCTGTGTTTTTAATTGCATAGTTGAAATCAGAATGTTTTCAAAAAAAAAAAAAAAACATTTTAAATGTTCATTAATTAATAAGTACATTTTTTCATAGAATATTCAATATTTATAAATTCAAGAGTTTATTAAAAGTTTTCTACTTTAGACTAAATAATTAAAATATAGGTTACCATAATGAAATATTATATATATTAAAAATACTTTACGAAAAGAATAAGAGCAATATAATAATATATCATAATTACATTTACGTATATTATATTGTTCATTAATAAAATGCCAAATATGTAAATACATTCAAAATAACAAGTAGTCTTCTTCTATTTATAAATATAACAATATTATATTAAATTATATAATTTTCAGATAATTCTTGATAAAGATTTCAAATTATTATTATTATTTTTTTATAGACGTCATCTGACGTTGTTTTGCGAAGGAACGATGAACATATTCCCATTTGATCAACCACTGTGTACATTTTCCATGGAAAGTAGTAAGTATAAGAAATAATATTAATAATATACATGCCAGATAAAAATATTCTCAATTATATATCCATATATTATTCATTATACACATACGATACGATTGATCAACAAAATTAGGTTATCGTAAGACCACCTAGCTATTCAGTAAAAATTCGAATCTTGAGATGATATTATTATGGTAACAATTCATATTTATGTTAAGTGTTATTTAAAACGTGTTTGGAAATTTTAGTTCTAAGTTGGTACGACAAAAATACCAATTAATATAGCATATATTATATTGTATTTTATTGCTTGTCATTAAAAAAATTTTAACTATGCTGATATATTGATGTTTGTGCTTGCAAAAGATAAATGTTGTTGGGCATTGGTGATTTTAATCGATCGGCGGTAGGTATATAAGTATTAATAAATTACATTTTTTTTTTTTTTTTTTGACTATTTTTTTAATTGGAAACCTTTTATTTTTACAGTATCATACGAGAAGTCTGATTTAAAGTATGTTTGGAAAGACGATAATTTAGTTTTAATAAAATCGCCTAATCTGAAAACTTCAAATGCTTACTTGGAACGTAATCGAACTTATGAATGTGCTTCTACTGGAAGTTGGAGGGGTAATATAACAGTTTTTAAAGAGAAATTTAAGCATACACATGATATGATTTATTATATGTCTCAAGGCCGTAGTTAGGGGGGGGGGGGTTCAGATCCCTCTCTCGAAATTTTTTCCTGAGCTTATTAACGTTTAAAAATGTGCTAGTCAAAAACATATTAATACTCTACCCCCCCCCCAAAAAAAAAAAAAAAATCTTTGTTGGCTACGACCTTGATATATCTTTTTTTTTAATAAAATTTCTACTTTGACATCTAAGGCCATTAGCATTACTTTCTTGATATATCTTATTTCACCTACAATCTTAATTTTTTCAATTATTTTTATTAATTTTATATTGTATTATACTGTATTGCATCCGTGCTGTAGTGTTTCACTTTTGCAGTACCTAATGCATTGACTTTCATCAGTGTTTTAAATAAAACATTTTTATTTTTATCTACAAATATTTCAGGTAATTACAGTTGTCTACAAGTGGAAATGATATTCAGTAGAGATAGAACGTTTTACTTCGCCACTATTTTCATACCAGGGTTGATT
This sequence comes from Pentalonia nigronervosa, assembly GCA_014851325.1. NCBI lineage: Eukaryota > Metazoa > Arthropoda > Insecta > Hemiptera > Aphididae > Pentalonia > Pentalonia nigronervosa. Next base: position 193,996 of record JACXSJ010000444.1, on the reverse strand, counting down.
TTAGTTACCTCGTCGTTTATTACATTTTTCCTAGAATGGGACGCGGTACCAGCGAGGACAATTATTGGTCATTATTATTCATTTATTTTTTTATCATATTGAATAATGAGAATACTAAATCATATGTGATATTATTACGTAATTTCAGGCGTTACGACAATGTTGAATTACTTTACGACTTCCAACAGTTTCCGCCGGACCCTGCCGGACGTAGCCAACTTAACTGCTATGAATGTTTGGGACGGAGTTTGCATGTGCTTTGTGTTTGCCAGTTTTGTGGAATTCGTAATAGTGAATCATACGGGGAGGAGAAATGTAAAATCTAACATTTCGAGTAACGCGGGAAATAGCAGTATTTCAAAGGTAAAATTATTTGCTCATTATTTATAAAACCGCCGCCGTCCTAAGGAATGTCTAATCATGTTTGATGTTAAACAATCTTTAACTTCTGTATCACGTTACAACTCACAACTGTTGAGTTAAAAGTATATCAGTATATCAGTGCCTATGTATACCAATAAATAAGAGTTTTACCGAAGTCTGCAGTCGGTTAAAATGAATAGGCGGATGACGTGCTACATAGGCGTACCTTTGACTTTTTTTTTTTAATCTTGCATTAATGTCGGTTGCGATGGCCGGTAAGACTTTTCTTTAAGGGTTCTTAAGCAATATTCATGAGGTTTTAGAAAAAAAGAACATCGAATAAACAAATGCAGCCAACAACGATCCTTGGTCCGAATCTGGAACAAGGTGGGTAAGCTGCATATGAGGAAGACGATTTGTGCCCGCGGCAAATCAAATTATGATAATGTTCTTCTAATGTATCGGATAATGAGAGAGATTTTAAAACTCCTATATATAATTAGACTATACAAACAACATACGTGTTTACCGTAAACATTTTATATCGTATATTATACGCACGCAATCATTATTAAATATGCAATAACGCTTAATTTAATAACCGCCAACCAGTCTAGAATTATAAATTAATTCTTTAAGTAAGTCAACATTGTTTTCGGTTTTTATAGTGATCTGCCCTACAGCGGTAGCAATTCATTTTATTATTATTATTATTATCATTACCGATACGCAGATGACTGAGTTCGCTAGTTATGCGTTTCTTTAATCGTGCAGACTCGTGATTTAACGTTACAAGCCTCCAACGAGAAAAATCGATTTATTCTCACCGGTTTTGAGCGTAGTGAGCATCTTACATATAAATATATTTTTCTTTTTATTATTATTCAATGAATTCCATCGTTCCCTGATTGTTATCGAGAATACAATATAGAGCATAAAAACCTTTATTATTCTGTATGAACTATAATATGAGCTAACGTACGTGAAAAAGTCTGGTAAATCAGACCTAGGAATTTTATTAAACTTGGCACGTATACATTCTTAATAACATGGAGTTGTCGGTTAGTTGGCACATAGATGTGTGTTTGTGTACGCGGTCACTATATATTTCGTTTAAGGGCAACGTGGTCTTTTTCCATAAAATCCAATGCACAGCTCCTACTTGGTGTAAAAAAAAAATGTCACGAATAAAAAGCCATTAAAACTTTCACATTCTCGCGGGAATAATATAATTTTTGAAACATTCTTTTATTCCATTAAAAATTGTATTTAATATCTGTATAAAAACAATGTATTATAGGTACTCAAAAAACCTTAAAAGCGTAGAGTTGTTTGGATCCATTACGACTTAAATACGAGAAATATTTTTTACTAAACATTATAATATTTTATAGAATTAAAAAAAAAACGATTGTTATAGGAACATACTCAAATATATTGTAATATAGTGTAATTTGTCTTTGCAAAAACAGAAATAATTAATAATTTAAAACAATAATTAAATTGTTTGAGATATTTAGTTTTCCTTTCGAAACTATATTACTATATTTTTTTAAACTAAATACATTAAATTGTAATAAAATATATTTGAAAATAACTATATTTTTATAAAATTATTAAACGTTGACGTAATTCAGTTTCTTGACGTTTCGAGCCATTTACTCGAGAATTTTATATTATATTTCTCAATACCCATAAACATTTTGTTATATTATTTTGTTCTACTTCAATTCTGGAATCAAAAAGTTATCATAAATAATATGCCATTTCTAAATAATAAAATAGAAGTCAATAGTTTAGTTACTCACGCTGCGCATATTCAATAACAATTTTAAATATTATATTACTAAACTATTATTTTGCTTTTCTTGTTTTACAACACCCAAACTGAATTTCGTTTATTTTAAAATTAATATTAAATGTAAGTTCGTGAAAAAAAGAGTGAACACATATATTTTTTTTAATACAAGAGACCAAACTTATTGTGTATTTCTATACAATATTAACTCTTTACAGTTTGTTCTTCGTGTACAATAAATTCAAAACATCTGTGAAAAGGACACGTGAAATCGTACGTTGAAAATGTTCATAAATATTACCTTCAATTATTTGCAATTAATTTTCCTACGGAACGTAAACTTTTCGATTATATTATGGTATAAGACATGACAGAAATTCGATAAATAAGGTAGTTAGATGTTAATGTGGATGGCACAAAGCATAATCATGAATGGAAAATATAAACTTTCCTGAGAAGTTAAATTCAATAGAAGGTATCTCAAAGAAAATTAACTATTAATAATACGTCCAATGGCATGTTGTATCAAAATCTATTTGTACTTTCGACGACAGTTCGATAAATCAAGACCGAGTATTATATTAATCCTATGGAAACCCTCAACATTGACAATATCAAGTTGACATGACAATTTTATATTTTAATATTCAATTAAAATTTGAAATCTCAATTCACAAACTGTTTACCAAACACTAAAACAAAATGGGCGACCCGAAAAATAATTTTTTAAGTATTTGATTTCTTGACACAGTTTGCTTTACTTATAAAATGTGAATTAAACTTTATTCCTGACCCAGTTGAAAAAATATTTCAAGAAGTTTATCGCCACGGAACTGAATACCTAAATGGGGTTTAAATATTATTACCGTTTCACTTATTTTTAGCCCTTAAAAAATATAGTATTGTTAATGCGTGTTGTTATCTTACGCGTATATTGCTTATCAATTAAATCGTATTATTATAATTCTGAACCATAAAACATTGGCCATGGCCGCAAGACGTGCAGGCTATTCGAATCGTTCATATCAGACGAAACAGTATCGTCCGATGCCCAATACTATGGTGATATCTAGGTCCCAGACACCGTCCGCCTTCATAGTGTAGGTATACCTCGTGGAGGCAGCAAATATGTCCAAACGCAGTGTGTCACCGGAACGCGTGGTCGCATCGACATTGGAAATTAATGCCGGAATGGTTGTGGTGTGACCGCGAGCGTCGATAACCCAAGATGTCTACCGTAGCGGTGACAAACTAAAAAATTCATCGGGCGCGTTGTGCGTGTCTTGCCGCACGTAGTCCGAGCCAGAGGCGTGCAGATATATCACGAGCGGCACTGGAAAGTATGGGGTGGGTGGATGGTACTTTTTATGTATTTTAATATCGCCGTTTCATAAAATACTACGATATTCACGGACGTGTAATAGATATTACCTTAATAAGACGTATCTATGGTGCTTGTATGGGGTGGGTGAGCGAGTGGGTGATGTAAGAAAATTAGGACCCACGTACAGAATGGGTTCTGCACGCCACTGGACTCCGAGCGTCTGTTATCTGTTGTGGACCCGAGTTGCACAATGTAAAACGAAAATATCGTGATATTATGTTGTTTTAATCTGTGTTGTAAATGTAAAATTATTAGAAATAATTTTATGAATTACGACGTTGAGGTTCGGTGTTAAATACGATTTACGCTGCAATTGTAATACAAAATCTATTGTAAATTCTATCGATATGTTCTTTTTGTTAATTGATATTATGAAATATATTATATTAAAAATACCTGTACATAGTTGTTGACAATATTATTGATCATCTGACTCAACGTTAATTATTCAAACATACATTTCACAAATTAAGTGCGGGGTGTGGTATCATATTATAATATTTTTTTGTTTAATATTTTATATTTCATCAATAATAATAATTATACGTATTACTCGTAAAATCAATATTGACTCAATTTGGTTGTTTCAATGTTGTGTGTGTGTGTGTGTTTTTAAAACGCACTGTTTTAGTTAGACGTAGACATTATTTTAAGTTAAACTTCCCAAAAAGTTTCACGAGCTCCATTTAAGATTAAAAATTCAAAATAACTAGTCGTTCAAAGAATTTTCAAAATTTTCAAGTGGTTTTTGTAAAATTGTGAATAACTAACAGCTACATTGACGGTGACATGCAGCAGTTCAATTTTCGGGTTTGAGTAAAAGTTTTAGCATTATTTTAATTTAAAATACACGAGAGCATAAAATAAAGTTATTCATATGTCGTTGTAAATATACTTGAAAAATTTATTTCAGTAAAAACTTTAAATCAGAATTACAGCGAAATGTAATACAATTATAATTTTTTAAAATACGACGTTGGTATGGGTACTATTCAACACATGGCCGGCGGAAGGCACAGGCAACATAGGTTTATGCCTGAGGCTGAATTTTCTTGGTGTAAACAGGGATGTATTTAAGATGTATTACTCCCTAGGCTAGCACAAAAACCGAAAACGTTTTATTACTGTTAACAAAAAAAAAAAGATTAATTATTTAATTTTAATATATTTATTTTTAAAAATATTAGCTGATATCCAGAAACTAACTAAATTTACTCTTGGCTGAAACGGTTTTAATATGCAAGTACAATACACTAAAATTAAACTTTTGTAGTGAGTTATATACTGTGGCTTGAATCCGAAGTGGACAAACATATGTTTTAGGATTAACCTATGGGATAAATAGAGAGTTCCAAAACAAAAGGGCGGGAAATTTAGATTTCACCAATATATAAATTTTATCTAGATACTGCCCTGTATCATACACTATTCTTATATATATATATTGTCTTTAACGAAAAATATGATTTTGGATTATAAATGTTGATATTTCAATTTTAGATTAATATTCTATAAAATATTAACGTTTTTTTTTTTTATTTAAATTGCATTAAATGTTTCATCTCAAGTTTATAAAATATATATATATAATATGGTTACAATATAAAATTTCACATAACAGTTTGGTCGAATAATTTACCGAAACTGCAAGTTGTACATCATTGCAATAATACTATGAACGATAAATACATAAACTGACTACGTCAATGCAAAAGCCCTACATTATAATTAGCTACCTATAAAATCATGAATCGTAATAAAATAATAATATTTATATACACAATATTCTGATAAATATAATAAATAAAATTTCATTATTTTTATAATAGGTATTTAAAAGCGTTTTCTTATCGTTCTAAAAACAACAATTGGTTGGAACAATTTATTAATTGATAAATAAAGAAAAAAAAAACGTTTTCTCCATAAATTCGCCATGTAATTGCATAACCAAAGCGCCGTATTTAGATTATGTACTGTGTATTTTTAGTTTTCAATGAACATAAACATTGTTTGAAATTATTAACCATTATTTTCTATCGGGTTTTATTTAAGTCAACAGATTAATTGATTATTTTATTGTATTTAATATCATAGTCAAAAAATCGTAAGAAAATCGAAAGAACATAAAAAAAAAAATTGAAGAAACATTTGTATATATAATACATAATATCAAACAACAAATAAAAATAATATTATTTGAAATGTTTGACATAATAATAGATATTAGCCGAATTTAATAAAAATTATTAAAAAAAAGAGTTTGAATAAGAATTCAGGTTTCGTCTTTCGAAATTAAAAATTTTAAATATTATATTCAATTTTTTAATCCAATATGATTATTAATGATAAATGATTAGACTATAAAATATCTAAATTTGAACGATCTTAAAAAAAATATACTTCTCATAATATATACTGTATGTAGAGATTTTATTTGATTTTTATATGTTTAGATAGCATTTATTTTAATACAAAATAATAATAAAGACCATTGAAAACATTATGTTTAATTGATCGATCTACGTTAGTTTTGGAGGTAAGAATACTTATAGAAAATCTATAGAAAACTATGTACTCGCATATAAATGCAGATAGTTGTTATTGATGTGAATTAGTTAAATATCGCTTGAATGCATAAAGTATTGGTGTCAACCTACGTAAAGTGTTGTAAAATGCAAAAATTTAATTAAAAGTTAACTTACTGCAGAGGTTAAGGTTAATGTTATTGATTAAGATGAATTTATTTACAAATTATAATTAAATATTGATTTTTTAGTACATAAAATATGCTTACATTGCTGACCTATATCGATCATTATTGGTAGACTATATGAACAAATATTTGGAATTGTTTTACATTTGAAAAATACAATTTGTATTTAAGTGCTCTCGTTGCTATTTGTATTTGTCAATTGTTCCTTTTAGTGCCCAATCCCAAAAGTTCGCTAGTTTTCTTAAATATAATTCGTCTTCCTATAACTCTCTAATGTCTATACAATCAATTAAACGTTTTGTTTTAGCTTTTTTTTTATTTTACCTTTATATTTATTCATATCAATATGTCTTTCATGTTTATCTTTTCCCTTCAAAACCTATTATCCAAATATTATTATCAATTATTTCTCGTAAATCATCGTTGGTTTTCATGTATCACGTGCAAATACAACGCTATCATTCTTGTGCAAGAAGTTTGTACTCCTCAGACAACCAAAAATAATATTTATGACCCAAATGATGATAAATATAACACTTACTTAGTTGTTGAATTCAACCATTGATTTATATTGTATTCGTGTACTAGTTTTCATTTCTTTTTTTTTATGGCTCCGTCCTTAAAAGTTACGACGGTGTAAACTTCCGTGAGCTGCCGAATATAATCGTTGTATATTATAATTTATAACAATGAAAATTATTCCCAACCCATATAGAATTCTTATGCATAAATAATAATTAATGTGTGAAGATGCAGTGTACGATACAAATCAAAACGATACATTATGTGACGTGTGTTCCGGCGGAGACACTACGATACCTATATGCATATTTGATGATTACACATGAAACATTACTGGTTCATTATATATTATATTGGACATTTCAATACTGAAATTAAAATAATAGTTTGATTTTACTATTAATCGCGAGTCTTGTTATAGGAAATATAGTAATGCGCGATAACACTTACGAAGTTATTGTTTTTTTTTTTATTATCAATTATTTTATTTACCAAAAATAGAGATAATTTACTGTATAACACGGGTATTAAAATAAAATATTCATAACGTATAATATTATGATATAATTATGAGTTAACGCACTGATATTCTAAATGAAAATAATTTTACACCGTCAAGTACAAAAATGAATACCTCCATTATATGCGTAAGAAAATATATAATTTATCAAATACGTCTTTTAATATTACAATGATTTATTTTTTAAATTTTGTATTGGTAATAATATTACAACACTATAAATATAAAATTGAAAAAATACAGTTTTGTGCCAGATTATTCTGAAAACCATATAAATCATATTGATGTAATTCTATAATAAAATTATCTTAAACAATTTTTTTTTTTTTTTATTAAAGTATAACTATAATGGACTTAATTAAATTTGTACATAATATGATAAGACATAGAAACTACAATTATTTATAAGTGCGTTCTGATATTATGTTTTTTAAATATTATGTTTATTATAAATTTGAACCATAACTTTCTGTAACACAAGAAAAAGCACGAGTAAATGAATCGTACTGTAATTATACTGACAATAAGAAATTACTATAGACTATAGTATACAATGTGCAAGTACATGAGATATGTGTTTAAAATAAAGTTTTATTTAACAATATTATTAATAATATGGTATTATGATGGTTATTGTTCAATGGCAAATGATTATTTTTGTTGTACCGAACCTTTTTGTAGTTAAGATATTTTAAAAAAAATATATATTATTGACTAATTTCTTATACGTTTCAATAATCTAGAACTCTTAACTTCCTTATAGCATACAAATTAGGTATTGTCGATGCCAATTAAATTGTAAATAAAAAGATACGCCTTTTAACTTCATTAAAACTTTTATGTCTTGTATCGATTAAAAACGTTACAATACTAGATGCGCAATGTACTGTTAAAAGAAGTTTTAAAAGTGCACCTAAATACAATGATGAAAATGCTAAGTTCCTAAATTCATTTTCACAAAGATCATTTTAATGACTGTTAAAAGGTTATTGTACGTATCAAGTTGGAATTGATATTTGTTTAATTTAGTAACTATGTATATTTTGGTTTCTACCAATTATTATTAGCTGAAAACGATTAAAATTACCTATGTGTACCTGTATTATATTTTTACCCGTTCAGAATATCTTAGTGTACTATCAATGTGATCACCTCAGTTGACAATAATATAGATGACTTGGTTTGTCGACTAAATAAAGACCACTCGTATAGTTGTATTATTTAATCCGTACAAAGACACAATATACTGACCTATACAATATGACGAAGCTCGCAGCCATAAAAATATTTTTCACCAGAAAACTTACGGAACTAATCATTATTTAACACATCTCAATGTATTATTATGTTTATGCACTTGTATCAGTGGATTTTGATGTCGTACGAAGTCAATAACACAACACGTGGGGCTCGCGTGTAACAAGACAATATTATGACCCACCTGAAATGGGAGTTGGATTGGCACCTACCCAAGAACTGTACTTACCTTTTTTTTTTTAATATACATGCGAATCATCTGAGAACATTTTAAATTACAACACAATAAAATTATTAATTCTGGAATCCCCTATTGTCTTTAGTATTTGTGAACAAACAACGAAAACACCTATTTTGCAATATGAATTGAACGTATTAATTAATTAAAATTGTTGTATTTAAAACAATAATTGACAAATATTATTATACAGGTTTTATATTAATTAACATAGGTTATCAAGCTTAGACTAAAGTGATAAAGTCAAAGCACGTTATAAAAATATAATATAAACGTGTTTATGAGTTATTATAACAACACGAACAATTAATACAAATTAATAACGATACTAACATGCATTCTATTGCATTCGAAATTATTATTAGAAAGTATAATGTTTTTCATTATTTCCATTTAGCTTATAATAATATTATGTTTTATTGTAACATAAATTCGCATGTTTATAAATCTGTTTAAATTATTTTGCGAAGATTAAATTTACATAAATTTAAGGTTATATCGTCATCGAATTACAGTGTTGGAATCTTATAGTCATTTTGGTATATTTTAACAAAGGTTAAAATCAATTTTGTTTCACTTTAAAATTTTCCATATCGGTGTTTCTGTATAGAGTCTACTTATATAATGTACCTAATCATGTGTGTAAATAACTTACTATTTGACGAGTAAACTATAAAAAAAAAAAATTTTCACTCAATTAGATGTATTCTTAAAAGGTAGTGATCACTCAATTTATAATTATTATTATGGTTATGCTATCTGATAAGATTACAAGTCTCGAATTATTTACATGTTAGACTTTTATACTACCTATATAAATTGTATATTATAGTATATCATTTAGATAATTACACATGACAGCTATTGAACTTCTACCAAACATCTCGCGTCATCACTAAAACTTAGCGCAAGCTCATCTACACAATAAAAATACGTATTAATTTATTTATCCTGTAATGTGTTTTGAGATTTATGGTGAAAAGAATGTTTTGTTTTTATGATTAGATCATTGTTTTTACCACCAACATTTTTTCGAGGACATTGTAAAAGTTTTTAAAGTTTCGATATTTAAATTGAAATTGAAAATCAAATATGTTCCTATCTACTCGAAACAGGAAATTTTTCTTCGATTTTCTCAGTAATTTCCCTAAGCGCAATGTAAAATATTTACTACGCTTACTTGTGAAAAACATTGAAGAAATCTCGGTGAATGAGGTCTTAAAAGAATACCCTTCAGATTCGCCTTTTGAATTTATAAAATAAAAATATTACACACAGGAGAGTGACGAGCCTTGGTAAACATACGATTTGATATTTTTTATACATTTTAATTAATTATATTGGAAAACAGAAACGTGGCTAAAAGTGATTTTATTAAATTTCATTCAATCATTATCATTTGTGTGACATGAATATTTTATTTTCGATAGAACTAGAATTCGTCTAAAAACTGAACGAAATATATTTAATACGCTCCAGACACAATAAAAATGCGATAAATTTTAGGACAAACAATTTTTTTTTTTTTACTCCATGTACGGCCAGTGAGCGTGAAAATTGATTTTATTATCATTATTTTATAAAACCATGTGGTAGAGATTTATGAGTTGATAACTTGGCCCGCATTCGCGGTTTCTTGTCCCCGACTGACTATATAATAATTATACTATTATACGAGTGCTCATGAATTCGCATTCATTAAGTAGACACTCCAGTACTCCACACTAATAATGGTAGGGACGTGTACCAAAACCGCACTTGCCCTCGTTTCTCGTATTTTTCTTGGTAACCAACGGAAGAAACAAAGTACACAGACAACAGCAAACCAGCCTGCCGTGCATTATAATTTATAACACCGCACTGCGTGTATAAAAGTTATTTAAAACGAGGCGTCCATAGAATACCTGCGCGGGGATGTGTTTATATTCTATTCAAAGAATACCGTACGAGATGTTTTGTAGGCACCCGATTTATTCAACAACAAGTGTTCCGAATATCATTCTATGAACGCCATAGACTACAAAAAAAAAAAAAAAACCACCAGCAAGAGCGTTTCTTTCTCGTTTCATTACTCTAAGGTTCCTTGTAACGAATATAACGTCCATTGTTCTCCATATAGATTGCTATAATTGCACAAAAAAGCAAAAGGTATATTATATTGTCATCAGAAAAATAGGTAGACGTGTAAACATTTGACTGCATCGCAGTTTCTGTAAAAATATTATTAAAGTTTGGTGATATTAATTTGGCCTTACGCCGTTTGCGCATGACTATAATGTTCGTTTCGACCTTTGATTTTTGGGTGATGTGTCGTTTGAACGTTCGCCTTAAGTAAAATTATCGTACGTAATATGGGTATTTGGGTAAAACCATACAAATCCTTTTCATTTTTTGGGAATACGATTGCGAACTAATCGTTGCTCTATTTCTGATTGTACAATTTTTAAACTATACAATATATTTAATGAGTTCAAATTTAAAATTTTTACGTAAAACTTGGCGTTCGATTTTTCCTGTCCTATCAAATATATGATTATGCTCATTCAAAATACCCAGTCTTTCCCCTGATCTGATGAAATTATTTTGTTTGGATTTTCCATATTTTATTTTATAACTAGGTATATTTTATACATTTAACACTACATGACAAATAAACAGTCAACTAATAAAATCTACCTAAAGCAATTACAAGTAATATGAAATTTTATTTCACATAAGGCTAGACATTAACTAGCTAAGAAGTTTAAGTTGAGTTACATTTAAATAAGTTGCATAATAAGTTAATTTTTCTAAAAGTTACTACTAACTTAACGAATTGAAATTTGTCCTATGATATGACACAATCCCTTAAAAAATTAATCTAAATAATCAATAATTTCTGTTATTATATTATGGTCCATAATTAACTGGCCTCCCCTTTTGTTATTTTTTCATTAATTTTATGTGTAATATTTTTAATAAATATTATTGTTATTGTGCTTATACTTTTGTTGGATGTACTTACGATTGTTCTTGAGCACCGGTGTAAGTATGCAGATTAAAAAAAAATGTAACTGTTAATTCCTTTGCGTATCAGCATATTTTACAATAGAACTAAAAGAGATTTGGCGTACCCAAAAGCGCAAGTTGATCACTTGATTTTAGATTAACATTTGACGATCATTATATTCAATTTTCAAACATTGAATAGGTATTTCTAATTTGAAACTATAAACGTATATTATGACAAGATTAAACAATTAACGTGTACGGGTGATAACCGTAACCATAACCACTTCATAGATTTTTAGCTCAATATGTAACTAAACTATAATTATAACTAGATAATATTTAAAATTTAATTGAATAAGTCAATTTATTTTTAATGATATATATCTATACTAATATTATAAAGAGGAAAGACTTGATTGTTTGTATTGAATAGGCTCCGAAACTACTGAACCGATTTAAATTAAATTTGGTACATAGACAGTTTAGACACTGAGATAAAACATAGGCTACTTTTTAATACTAAAAAAGGGCTGTAAGGGGCTGAAATAGGGGATGGTATATATTATAACGCCGTACCCGCATGGCGTTGCCCTCAACGTCGGTGTCGGCGGTGACATGGAAGGGGAAGTTTGGGCGGCCAGATATGGGCCGCTGCCGTACCACGAAAATATACATATATCTACTTATAATATATATACACGCCGCCAAGACGCCGATAGCAGTCGTTAATTTCGTTGGAAATTCCGAGTGTAATGTATTGCGTGTCTGGGTGCGCCGACACTAATAATAAATAAATAAATATATATATACACAACATGTATATAAAAGGAATACGGCATATACATATTTTTACAAATACATTTATAAAAAAAACAAATCTTTGGCATAGGTCACCATTGCGATGTTTTTCATGTGTCTAATATTTTGATTTCACTTACCTATGCACCTCGCGAGGTCTTCAATTCACTGCAGGTGGATTGTCCACCTGATAATATACTGCTGTCATATTTTTTTAGTTGGCTTAGTTGCATGTAAATCACTTGATGTTATTTTTAATTTAATCTTTGGATCGAGCAACAGCGGGTAGGACTTACTATCCTACGAGACAATATAATAACAATTATTGTATTTTCGAGTTCAACCAAAATTTGATACCTATTAAAAGTTCTAATAAATATAAAATAATAAAATGTAACTGCAAAGCCACCTTGATAACTACCTACTTCAAAATATTAGTCGATAAATATCATACAACTCAGTAAAATACGGATATAAAGCTTAAAGTTCAATCTTATTATTTCAAGTTTATTGCTCACGATATAAAATTATATTTATAGAATACTTAACGAAGATTTGTTAATTTAAATTTATTATTTTGTTCAAAAATGTTAAACTATGTTTTAATCTTCATATTGACATTGAATTTTAATAGATACATATTCATAATTGCTCCACTTATCTACCACATACCTTAATATCATAATGTATAATATTAGATAAATATTTATTACCTTTACTTATCAAGTATATAATGGTGGTATATTATTTAATATAACTTTACCTATATTAAGTACTAAGTAGAGTAAACTTCATTTCAAGAAGACGAATGAAATTATCTAACTACATTAAAACGAGACCCGTGAGGATTACACCTTCTAGGACCTGTGCGACTGCATACTATAATTACCAATCGTACCTTTACTATTTAATTCAATTAATTCTTTATAAAGTTACATTTTGACCAAACCTCTAGAGTACTACCCCCCTTCCCGCTCGTAGAACAGAAGAATATGCTAGGCCATTGCCTTCTTCGAAATCTAGTTTCAACGTCACTGAAATAGCATTAATCGTAAATTTATGATACATAATGAATATTTGATTTTAAATTAAAATCAAAACATGTCTAACTCGACCAAAATTTATTCAAAGACAAAAAGAAATCATCCGTAATATGATTAATATTAGCTTAGTTTATCTATGTCGTGTAATTAAGAAAATTTAATCTGACTTACACTTTTACATTTCGCGTGTACTCATTTAAATACACGCAAAATACAAGTTAATACAATTTAAAAATACAATTACAAAGATTTAACATTGCACAGAGGTACAAGAGTAATTTTATAACAAATTATAATACATAAACTCGTTTTAATCCGGTGCTATTCTATGTATTTTACGTGACCTAATCATGATTTCGTGATAATAGTATAACTATATGCTCAAAAAAAAAAAAAAAATACAGTTGTTTTCTAACTAAACGAATAAGTTTCTACCGGCAAACACTAATAAAACATCCACTGCTGTAACTCGCAAAAAGGACGCATACATTTTACATCAAAATTGTTTCAGGTTACGGCTGATTGTGGATTTTTTTTCTAAAACTAAGTTTGTATAAGGGTCGCTTGTTCGCTTCATATTTAAATAATAGTTTTAGTTTAGTCAAACAGTGAATATCGTACAGAAATATATTATTTAAATAGCATAAACCTAGTATAGTTTCGTATTAACCGCATATGACCTTACATCACTCATAAGTCATAATAAATTCAATGAAACGGTGTTAATTAAATGATTATTTAGGTGCAATATATGCATACACATTATAAAAGTTATATATTGTACACATTACATACTTACGTTAATTTATTATCAAATTACGTAGGTATGTTTTATATAAAACGCACCTGCAAATCTATAATGTTTTAGGAAATAATTGGCTTAGTATATAATTAAAGTTTACTCATTTTACTAATTGATTTTTGATTATTTTTCAATAAATGTACACTGCATTACTAGATTAATGTCAATCATTACGTTTTACGTTAATCAATAGTAATATTTATGATGAACAATAAACGTATTGTAACAGTTTGACAAATAACCAATAAATTTGATTTCAAAAATGTGGTAATTATAATATTGATAAAATGTTGACCTACACAAGTGCTTGATTCACCGTGTCTATTATCCATGATGATCTGAAGATTAATTAAAATAGTTTAGTTTAATATTTTACTTAACATGTAGCGGTTTTTATACGTAAGAGAACGTGTTTATTCGCGTGACACTTGCCAATATTTCCACGCAATGTTATAATGTTAATAGTCAGGGGAATACAAATCATTTTAATTTGACATAGGCATCATAAATATTATATCATAGGTAATAACATTTTTTTGCGGTATTATAATATCATGTTAAGCCGTACACGAAGTCGTTACATGGTCCGAACAATTTGCTATTTGTTGTCTGTGAAAGAAATCAACTGCTGCACACGAATGGTTAAAATATCCGGGTTCCGTGTGGGGACGTAATGTACTAAAAAATGCTAAAAAAAGCACTTGAAACTTTTAAAATGTACCTTGCAGACGACCAATCAAATTAACTAGATAAGTAAGTGAACAATTTAAATTTTAAAACAATTAACAACTCTAAGTTCTAGTAAACTTTTATGCTGATCTTCGAGTTTGTTCGGTATTCAGTATACATTTAAAAACCAGTAAATAATGTTAAAAAATGTTTCCCTATCAAACGGAAAAAGTACCTAATTTAGTATTACAGGTAGATAATATGTGATTAATAAGTGAAATTATGATAAATCTGATTAAAAGGTTTTAAAATAACATTAAAATATTATACGAATGTACAATCATACTATTTAATAATTAAAAACACTGTTTATCCAATAATACTATAAAATATAGATTTTTTTAATTTATATCTTATCTTCTATATATATAAAAGTGAAATTGGAAACTTTGTTACGTTATAACTCCAGAACGGCTGGACCGATTTAGCTCATTTTGGTCTTAAATTATTTGTGGAAGTCGAGAGAAGGTTTAAAAGGTGAGTGAGTATGAAAAATTGTACAGAAAATTGGAAAAATCGAATATCTAATATCTTGCCGGTAGTGCCATCTATCTATTATTTTAATACTGTAAAAACTTTCCTTCCATGGAAAATAAAAGCTTTTTCCGGCATGAAATATGAATCGGAAATAGCTTATGAGACGGATAAAACCCAACATTCTGCTGAAGGTTTTAGTACCACTTTTGTTAATAAATAATCCGACGCCGAACAGGTTTTAATGGTTTTCCGCACATGGTATTTTATCTATTTTTATTATGTTCTGTATTTGGAGATTATTATGGTAATCATCGTATCGCTGTTTACAACGATCTACTATACTAAGTAGATGCCAAACCGTAACAAAGATTTCCTCTTTCAGTTTTATATATATAAACAAGCATGAAATAATGAAATTGAGCGATTCCGCAGACGCAGTGCTTTAATTTTGGAACGAGCTGCATTTCATTATTTCATTATTTCTTTTTTATTGGTCCCATTATGCCCAAGAAAAGGAAATTAAACCTTGGCCGCTCCACAAATAGTGCCAAAAGGATACGCTTATCTAGGAACAATCATTCGCAAATGCACGATCAAAATATGGTTGAAGATGAATATTACCAACAATACCAATGACAATAACTACAACAACCATAATGCCAATACCAGTGATGACAATGAGCCGCGAGCCCCATGGCGCAAACGCTTTATGTCCGCCTTTAATTATAAGAAATCGATTGATTATAGAAATGATTCTCACGTTTCGATAGGAAATATGAATACCAAGTGCAATTTCTGTCGTGCATTAAAATGGCCTAAAGAACCACCAGGTCTCTGCTGTTCAGGAGGAAAAGTTTTATTGGCAGAAATTGCTGATCCACCGGAACCATTAAAAAGTCTTTTGAATCATTCTCATCGAGATTCTAAACATTTTCTTATTTATATGATTCGTGTTTACAATTTTGCTTTCTAAATGACGTCATTCGGTGCCAATGAAATCAGACATGGAGATTTTATGCCTACATTTAAAGTTATGGGTCAAGTCTATCATTTAGCTGGATCTCTTTTACCAAACAACCCTGATGAACCGAAATTTTTGCAAATATATTTCATGGGTGATTCGGTGAGCGAAGTACAACGGCGAATGTCGATAGCCACAAATACTTACAGAGAATTATTATACGACTTGCAATATTTGTTACATTGTCACAATCCTTACGTGCGCAGCTTCAAGAGTGCTTTTGAAGCAATGCCATCAAATATAGAAAATTTTCAAGTCATTATCAGAGCTGACCGTGCGCCACAGACAGAACACAGAGGTCGTTATAATGCACCTCAAGTTGATGAGGTAGCCGTATTAATTGTTAGACAAGAATTTACAAAAAGGGATATCGTTTTGCGAGCACGAGACATTCTCACACGAACACTCTAAAACGTGTAAGTGAAATACACCGGTCTTACGATGCACTGCAGTACCCTTTGATATTTAGTCATGGTGAAGACGGTTATTCAATTAACGTACCACAAGTTCATTCAGTAACAAGAGTTCCTCAAAAAAAAAAACTGTGTCAGCAATGGATTTTTACTCTTACAGGCTTCAAGTCAGAAAATTCCAATAATATTTTACTTCGTTGTGGGAAATTATTCAGTCAGTATATTGTCGATATGTACGCTAAAATTGAATCTGAGCGGCTTCAGTTTTTAAGAGCAAGTCAAACTAAATTACGAGCCGAAAATTACAATATTCTTCACGATGCAATTCAAGCTGACGCTGATCCTACAGAAATGGGAAAAAGAGTTATTTTACCAACTTCATTCACCGGTGGCCCTCGATATATGCAGCAACGTAAACAAGATGCTATGGTTTATGTAAGAAATTTTGGGCGCCCTGATCTGTTTATCACAATGACTTGCAATCCACAATGGCCAGAAATTAAATCAACTTTATTTTTAAATCAACAAGCGACAAATCGACATGATATTATTTCACGAGTTTTTAATTTAAAAGTAAAAAAATTGATTGATTTAATTACCAAAGATAAAATATTTGGTGAAACAAGGTGCTATATGTATACAATCGAGTAGCAAAAAAGAGGCTTGCCTCATGTTCATCTTTTAGTTTGGCTCCAAGATAAAGTACGGCCCAACGATATTGATACTGTTATTTCTGCTGAGTTACCTGATCAACAAGAAGATCCTATTTTATACGATATCGTTCGAAAAAATATGATTCATGGGCCCTGCGGTCGATTAAATCCTAAAGCACCATATATGAAAGATGGAAAATGTACCAAGGCATTTCTAAAAGACTTTTTGAAAGACACTCAATTAGGAAATGACAGCTATCCGAAATATCGGCGTCGATCACCGGCCGATGGCGGAAAAACTTGCCCACTGAAGATGAAAGGTGGACACGTTATTCTTATTGATAATCGTTGGATTGTACCATATAATGCAGTATTATCCCGAAGGAGTTTTTCCCGGGCAACGCCGGGTAATTCAACTAGTATATTATATATATTTATTTATTAAAAAAACCATTAAAATATATAAAAAAAAAAAAGTAATTTAAAACAAAATACGACGAAATTGCAAAAAAATGAAAAATACAAATTTTATAATAATATCATCGTGAATCATCGTACAATGAAACAATTGTATCGCTTCGTTAGCATTGCAGTATACCATTTAAAAAAACAGTCATCAGAGAATTTTTAACTCTAATGATCATAATTTTATCGCATTGTGGCATAATAAATCCCAAACCGTGATGAATGGCCCGACGATGGCCGTGTGTGTATTTCACAAAACGATTAGGCGCGCGCCCGAACAGTTGGTTCATTAAAGCGCTCCGGTGGATATATTATCAAATTTAACAATGACTATGTTTTAGTTGAATCGTGGCCTGCGCGTACAGTGATAAATGAACATATTAAAAAAAAAAAAAAAACCAAAATATTACAAAATACGACCTTTGTCCGTCCTGTTCGGACGCAAAACCGGAAACGCGTGCACCTGCGGCGAATGGTCGCCGTGAAATATGATTCGAACGTATCCCACACGGATTCGCTGACATCTGTCGCCGGATAACCGAAACCGATTACAAAACAAACGTGCCGACGTGTATGGTTTTCCGTCTCGGCGTTTTCGGCAAACGGCTCGGGTAAAATAACGAACGGTTTATAACGGCCGAATTCCGTCGACCCCGCGCGCGATGCCCACCGCGAAATTCGATGGACGCCTTTGACACGCGGCACACTGGTCCGGAGAGAGAATTTCGATCCGGCCGGCGGCGGGGGACGATGATGGCAAATAGCGTTGTTCGCCCCTGCCCCGCCCAACGAAATTTTGTAGTGAGGCAGATGTACTTGATTAATTTTTATTTTTTCACTCGTTCAATTTTGAGAAAAGAAAAACTAATCAGTTGTATAGATGTTTTATTACATCAAATCGGCACGAACGGAATTATAACACATTCATATCTGTCATAATAATAGATAAAAAATTATATGATTTCCGTTTGTGTTTAATAATGACAAAATATTAATTGAGAATAATTTGAATTTTTTTTTTTGCATTCACATGAATCCAATTTATTTAATCAAAATATTATGATTGAATTTAATAAATTTATTAAAATTAAGATTTTATACTTATTTATTTAGTATAAATACTTGTAATAACTATATAATATTTGTGCTTAGTGCTTATATTTAGTTTACATAGATTATAACGCAATGAAAAAATAACAAACTTTATTTCTAAATGTATGAATGTAGTTAATAGCTTGTACTTTTAACTATCAGACACCCCACAACTTCCTGCTAAATATATTTCGGATAAATATGGGTGAATTAGGTATTTGTGATCGGCAGTTATCGATCACACGTTTATTTTATATTATACACACACACGTGCGCGCCATGTCTATACGCAAAACTGTATCAAACATATCCCGAGATATGCTTTGTACAAGCAATTTAAAAAAAAAAACAGGAAATTTTCATTTGGCTATAATACCACAGACAAAGAGTGCGAGGGTAAGAAACGGGATCGCATGGTTTTCGTGAGTTTTCGTACGATTTATGAGCTCACCTCGTGATAACAAAATCTATTCTACCGCATATGGTCGGGAAAAAAATGAAAAATGCAGCGACGCCGTGACACCCTAAAAATAATATTATGCGGTTCGAGCATGGCGAGGAAAACCGCGGAGATGAATTCCCGGTAGGGGATGAAACCGCCACGGCAATATAAATAACAATTATAGGCACCGCGACCAGAAAACGAAAATAAAACGTCTTTTTGTGCACCTTCGTAATCGCACGCTCGTATGCGTATTTACAATTACGATAATAATATTGTATACTATTAGTGTTCGAGTATACCTATACTTCGAGTACGATTATATAAGTATCCGCTGATAAGAATTGAATAATTTTTCATTACAACTGCACAGTAGCAGTCCATAATATTGACTTTTTTTTATCTAATGTATTTAAATTATCTTTGAATTGGAATAAATTCTCAAACATTGTTTATAAGTGGGTAATATACTTACATTAATACTTATTTTAGTTCAGAGTCGATATCAGCACCCTAACATACGCGTCAATATCAAATATTGCCAATGGTAAAATTTTCTTTTGAAAAAAATTTGCATACCATTTTTTATAGTCTGCTAAACGATGCGATTTTGTACAAAAGTTGATAAGTTGTAGATGCGGAGTGAGTAAAAAGTTTTTATTTTTTTAAATATGAACATTATAATTTTTTTAAATAATCGTATGCAACAACATGCATATCATTATGATTAAAACGTTATTCGAGTTTCAATTATCAACTACTATACATGTTACGATACCTTAAGGTATCATAATATGTGAATTCATTTTACAAGACAAAACTTAATTTATATATAAAAATCAATCATATTGAGCTCAAGCTAACGATGTAGTCATATAAAAGCTAAATAATGTTTTTAGGTTTTGTTTTGTATGACGCAAAACACGAATTTATTACACTAATTATAGGTGTAAATCTCAAATGTATTGCATCACATTGTCATGTTATTTTCTATTAACCTAAAGGCGAAAAACGTCGGGTGGAAGGTAGAAGGAGAACATAGTGCGGTCAAAAACGTATATTACAATAAAAGAACTGAAATGGGGTGTTGTGACCTGTGAGACCGAATGATAATGATGATATATATTCACAAGGAAAAATACCAGTTTTTGGAGTAATTCCTACATTTGGTAGTGACGACAGTACCAACTGCATAAAAATGCATTCTGTAAATAAATGTAAATACCTCGTTCCAGTGATATTATTAAATTATTTATTTATTTTTGTTATGGTGCTATGGAAACAGTACCATAGTCACGCATTTATTGTGACGCATCGAGCAAAAAATCTTGCTAATTACTTTCGTTGACCCATAGCCTTAAACATTATCGTTTTAAAGGGCCAAAGAGGGTGATCATCCCGTTGAACCTCTCCCATCAAATAAGTCATTGCGAATGCAATAAAACGTCCGTTGTCAAAAATTTTTATTGAGTTATAATATAACAGTTAAATAATTATTTTGTACTATGTTATAATGACATAATGCATATATTTACAATTATTTAACTAATAAAACTACACATATTTACAATTAAAAGCAAGTTTAAGGCTTAAAATTTTTGTGAAAAACCAAACCATTTCCCCTAGAAAGACAGTAAATTATAAATAATTTCTAAATACATAATATGTAATCCGACTGCGTCGACTACTTTAAATTATAATTTGAGTTTGTGCATAATTTCTGAACGTATGAAAAAAAGTATATTATGACACTCATGGGAGGAATAAACGACCAATTTGTATGTATAAATAAAACGTTTTAGCATAATATTTCATATTTTCTAACATTTTTTTTCATAGGTATATGTCGTATGTGTAGCAGAAAATATTTCGTATATTGCAATCATATTTATAATAAAACATAAACATAAAAATTTTATAACAAAGCATAAAATACAGATTGCATTATGATTTAACTTTTGGTTATATTTGACCTATTTTCGATAGTTTGTACCTACATAAGTTAATTCCGTTTTACTAATACACAACATAGCCAATGCTATGCTCAGAAGAATCCATTTTACTTTAAAATGTTTAATATTGGTGTGAAATGACCCATTATCAAATTTAAAGGTAAAAATATTATCCAGTGCTTCAGGGAAGTTTTTTTATAATTTTAATTTTAAAGCAAGTTATGTGTTAGGAAGATGAGGACAACAGTCTCCTAGGCGGGCACGACACTATACGACGTCTTCTTATTAAACAAAAAGCATTTCCAAGAAAGTTCAGCAAAAAATAAGTAGATAAATTTTTATACAAATATGAAATAAGTCATTTAATACTTTATCAAATCCTTATTTTTTTATCATGGAAAAAATAAAATATTATATGATGCAAGTTCCTAATAGTTGATTGAACCAAATAATAAAATATACATAACTATTAACCTAAAGGTGGTGCGATTAAATATACGTTATGTATATAATACAAACTATTACACCAAATAGTTGTTTTGCACGTTAGACTGTACACAGTCATGCAAGATACAAAAGTGAATACGTTTAAATTCAATGTGAAACTGTAACAATTTCCTTTTTGGAAAATCATACAACAATATATTTTGATATTATACTATAGCAATTAGTACAAACAGATACAAAATACCTATTTCAATTGATATTGTGTTATTTTCTGTAAGTATAGTTGTTGGTCAGATTTAAGCGTTTTTCTGTATTCAATCGAATGGATTGTTTTATATTGTTTAAATTTGTTTGAAATATGCGCCTACAATTTAGTTTCCTAATTCTATGGTGATACGGTTATAGAAAATGTTTGAATTTATACATTAATAAATTATTTTTTCATCGAATGCCGGATTAGATATGGTATTATTTAATCAAAATTCACAGTGAGTTTTATAAATACATTATGATTTATTAGTTACATGCATTGGTTCTAAATAAGGATAGTGCTATTTTTTTCCAACATAAATTTTTGTAACAATGACTATTGTTTAGTAAACAAGATTTGGAAATGCGTTAGAATAATTTTACAAAATGGATACATTTTATATTTTCCCAAAAGGTTTATATAGTAAGAATGATACATTAGGTATATCTTATACAAAACAAACTTTTCCGAAAAAGATATCACAAAAATTGTCACGGATACGAAATTCGAGTAATAAAATGTATTTTGTTTCATTAATCATTCACCTTTTTATGATATACATATATCCTTCGGTATTAAGCGATAGTTTATTTGGTATTCACAGCATAAAAAATTATCTCACATGACCAATATGTAATAATATAGTAATGATAAACTTTTTTTATAATATACTTTTAATAAATTTATTACAATAATATTGAACTCAAAATATTGTACCCAAAGAAAATTAAGTTCATGCATTCTGATCTCAATAATCATAAATATAAAGTACACTTGTACATAAATAATTACAAATAGCTTGAATACATTAATATGCTAATGATAAATCACATAGTATTAATAAATGTAACAATTCAATAAATGTGGAGTACCTCTAAAAAAGTATTCATTTATTTTATAATAAATAATATATAATAATAATAATAATATTAGGTATAGTATTCATATCATTATAAACCAAGTATACTATACAAAATAATTTATAAATTAATAAATACACAATAATAGAGCAAAAAAATCATAAGTTCTATATTAAACTATAAATTATGCATAAAAATGAATTATTAGAAATAATATCTGTTAAAAAATATTCTAATGAATAATATCCTACACTCAAATTTGTTACGCATATTATATTTTTTTATTTTTTATTATGAATCTCTATACTTTTTTAGGGAGGTTTGGCTCATAACTGGAAATAAATTGACATAATCTGGTGCATACTACTTCAGATATTAAATAAATACTTAAAACACATTTTTTATAGCTCGAATAGTTGTCTTACATTCAAATGTGCTCTCTTAATTTTCCATGCTAAATTGTCCAAGCACAAAATGTCGGGACATAATTTTAAGTATATTATATACCATCATATAAATATATGTTGGTAAGAATTTTATAAAAAAACAAAAAACAGAAAGATGTGACAAATAATAAAAATTATTTTTTGTAATTTATATGATGTTATTCAATTCTTATCTAATGACACGAAAAAAAAAAAAGAAAAACAACCCCATAATAGCAGAAAAATCTGCTGGTATTAATTTATATTTTTTAAAACATTTACAAACAAATGAGACAAAATTATTGTATATTATAACGTTTATTCGTGAGAGTTATCCTATTTTAACACAAGTTGATCAACGCCTTGTTTACCGAACGAAAACAATTTTGACAGTACGTTGGATGTCACGTTGATAATGACAGATAAAATAAAATATTATTTACCTAGTAGATGTAATTAAATATGAGTAGATTTCTAACATATTATCGGTTACAAATTTTTATTTTATTCGCCGATAAATGAAATAAAATAGTCTTGGCGCTGCATTGAAAAAGCGTAAAAAATTATTAAATTTAAACGGAGACTTGGTATAAATATAACTGACCGTAATCGCGTAACAACTAACAACACTTGCGTACTATAAATATTATGTGAGGGAGGGTTCGCATAATATTACGATTCGTGATTTAATTTTTTCGTTTCGCAGAAGAAAAATTCAAAGTAATCTGCCGCGAGGTGTGCAAATGTTTTTCGGACACGTGAATGCTTTCACCAAGTCCGCATCGAAATATCATAATCAAATTCTAGATTTTAAATTCAGAAGCGGGCCACGCACGCACTGGGTAAAAAATGTAAAAATAAAAAAAAAGGCATACAATTATATGTGCATGGCGTGCCAGCGGGCTTGGCGATAACGTCGTTGTACGCGAACCCGCGTACATTTACGCCTGTATGGTATTTGATTATGCAATCGAACACGGCGCTCCGACATTGCCGTGCAAGTCGCTGTGAAAAAAACATGCGATAATAATAGTTAGGTATTAATATTATTATAACAGTGCGAGTGAGCCAAAAACCACCGTGTTCTGTCCCCCGAGCCTAGCCCGGCGGTCTGGTGCCTCCAACAGCCCAATATTATACCCTCTGCATATTTTCTCGCAATCTGCGATCAATTACGGCAACACGAAAAAAAAACTACGACGACTTACCGACAATTGGAGTTTTTAAACATTACGTCTGTAATTTTATACTATAATATTTGATAAATCCCATGCATTGGATTTGAATGACGTGTTATTATTGATGTAAAAATAAAAAAAACTATACTAGGTATAAAGAATAACCTATTCAGTAAATTTAAACATACTCCAAGATTAAAATTCAATTATTGTTTCATTTTCTAAAGCTTTATTTGTATTAATTATTATACGACTGGGGGGGGGGTGCTCCTGGCCGCAATATTTGGGGTAACCCCTTGGGGTTTAAGGTAAAATGACAAGATTAAACGTGTTGAATATAATTGATCACGCGTGCTTACCGTTCTCATCACTTATAACAATATTATAAAACGATGAAATTGAAAACAGTCTTTTCGAATTTAGTTATCAGAGAAAAAAAAATTTAATATACGATACGAGAATTTGAGACTATGGGATACCTACCCCACTAATAAATAGGTATGTGTTGTAAATTACATGTTCGTTATTATAGTTATATTATGTGAAACATTTTTTCAATTATTTTTATATAAGTGTAGTTGTTATATTATTATTGCATAGGTACTAATCATCGTAAGCTATTGAAAAGAAAAATCACGATACTAAACGAAATGATACAACAGAAAGTAATAATTAGTTATTACGTATATTAAGGATAATCGATCGGTCGAAAGAAAATATTTTTAATTATAGACTGCCCTATACGAATTGTACACGTGGACTTTTAACTTGTTTTAAATAATATCGGAAATCGCCTGTGAACGGACACACCCTGCTAAGCTCTAACAATGAAAATAAATGTACGAATGATGGCGATGATGATAATAATAATAGTAGAAACTATATTGATTTAATTACTAAAGACACTATAGTTAATGCAAGCGCAGAGGTTAAAATATATTATTTATATTGATTTTTATTTGCTAATATTCTGTCTTTCTCTTTATCTAAACTACACGAATGCGCCAACTGCTGACTGTCACGGTACATTTAATTTCTTACGTAAACAGAACAGGTATAACTATTTGGTTTCAATATTATTTATTGATTAGTTTGCAGTACGTATAGCCGTACGTAAGCGAATCACTGAAAAAACCCACGAAAAAAATTACAGAAAAAAATAAAAAAGAATAAAACCCACAAAACAATCTTCATAGAAAAAAAATACCACGTATAAGTAATCCACCAAAAAGAATTCACCCTGCAAGATAGAAATCCACAATCGTTTTAACTCTTAGTCTTTGTTCAAATTTTATTATAAGTACTTGAACAATTAACAAACTAAAAGTTTTAATTTTTACAACAACTAATTTATAGATATATATTTTGCTCAAATAAGTCAATATGTCGACATTTTCATCAGTAGTTAGGTAATTAAATGAAATTTACTGAAAGGAATTTTTCCTAAATCATATGTACTTCAGTTTATTCAGTATTTAAAAACGAATACCTTTATCTGCCCATATATTGGATTTTGAATATGCACTAGTAAAACAATTTTTTAGCATCAGAAGTTCTAATTTTTTTTTTTTTTTTATTGATCTTAAAAACATCGGCTTCTATGGCTATTAGTTTGACATTAACTTAAAATTTGTTTACAGAGGTATATTTAACTTATAGTATTATATGGCTTAGATTAAGTTATATAGTTGTATTTATTTTATGAATTGTAGTATGTTGTTGATTGATTGGGGGTCAGGTTCGAGCGCTTCTCCGATTTGTTGCGATATGTGGTGTTTTTTCCTCATGTCTTCGTATTTTTGGCATTCGGTGATGATGTGTTTTACTGAGAAGTCCACTCCACACGTTTCACATATGGGAGGATCATTTTTTTGAATAAGGTGCCTATGTGTGATGAATGTGTGCCCTATTCGTAGACGATTTAGGATGGTTTCCTCTTTTCTCTTTAGTCTTGGGTTGTGCCATGTTTGTAAGTTGTTTTTTATTTGGTTTAACTTTGTATTCTGGTTAGTCCATAGTTTGAGCCATTTATGATTTAGGACTTGTTTGATTTGTTTCTTTTTGTCTTTGTATGTGTATATATTGATAAATGGTGTGTCTGGAGAGGAGGCTGCTTTTGACGCTTCTAAGTCAGCTTTTTCGTTGCCTTGTATGCCACAGTGTCCAGGTGCCCATACATAGCATATATCTATCTCCCTGTTGCGTGCTACGTAAGTTTTGGATTCCTGTAATGCTACTAAGTGAGTTGCTGATTATAAGGTATTTGTTTGGTGTTGTTTCTTTGTTTTGTAATATGTATAATACAGCATAATATATTGCCAGTGCTTCGGCTGTATAGATTGAGCATTCGTTAGGTAATTTATATGTTATGGTTATGTTTTCTGTTACGATTGCTATCCCCACGCTGTCTGCTGTTTTGGATGCATCGGTGTAAATATGGTTTCTATTATAGTATTTTTGTAGTATGCCATAGAAAAGGTTTTTATAGTTATTGGGGTTTGTGTTGTTTTTTTATATTCTGTTGCTTTTGTGTTTGTATTGATTTGCATTAACCACGGAGGTAATATTTGTGAGTCTCTCAGTACAATTTCTTTTATATTTATTTGTAGGTTCTCTGCTTTTTGGGTTATGTTGTCGATATATTTGTTTTCTGGATTGTTCTTGTTTTTGATTGTTCGGGCTGCATAAAGTATACTATTGAGTATTCTCCTTATGTATGGGGGTGGTTCGTTAGCAATATTTCTTAGACTCGCGATTGTACTCGATTTGAAGCCTCCTATTGCTAATCTAATGCTGGTATTCAGTGGCGCTTCAATCATTTTTAAATGTTTTGGGGAGGCTGTTTTGAATACTATTGAACCGTAGTCAGTTATAGATCTGATTAGTGCTCTGTAGATTTTTAATAGTGTAGAAGTCTCACCGCCCCATGATGTGTGTGAGATAATTTTTATAGTGTTAAGTTTTTTTGTGATAGAATTTTTTACATGTTTTAGGTGTGGAATCCAGTTTAATTTGGGGTCGAATATAACTCCTAGGATTTTTATTTTATTATGGCTTGGGATGACGTTGTCATCTATTTTAATCTGGAGTTTCTTTTGTTTCCTTTTTTTTGTGAATATGATGCTTTGTGATTTTTGACTGGAAATGTTGAAGCCCGTTTTCTTTAACCAATCTGTTATATAATCTGCACTATTTTTTAGTAACAGTTGTACTGTGTTTAAGTTTATACTTCTACAAAGTATGTTAAGATCGTCTGCAAATAGGTTTGAAGTTACAGGAGTTTCTATTGTTTTAACAATGCCATTTATTGATAGAAGGAAGATCGTGACTGCTAGTGATGAACCTTGGGAAATTCCATTATCCTGGGTGAAACTGTTTAATAGGAAGTTTGATACTTTGACTTAAATTTTTCTATCAGTAAGAAAGTTTTTTATATAGTTGAACATGTTTCCGTTTATTAGTATTTTACTGAGTATTTGGAGTATTCTGTGTCTCCATACGGAGTCATATGCTTTGGTTATGTAAAAGCTGAGCATTCCCAGAATTTGTTTATTTTCGAAGGCTTTGACAATTTCAAATTTTATTATGTAAAGGTTATCTATTGTGGATCTTGCACGTCGAAAGCCGCTTTGTTCAAGGGATAAGATCTTGTTTTTTCCAGGTACCAAACGAGTCTAGTGTTGATTATTTTTTCCATTGTTTTTGTCATAGTATTTAGTAGTGTAATGGGTCTATATGAGTCGACAATGTGCTTATTTTTGCCTGGTTTAAGAATTGGTATAATTATGCCTTTTTTCCACTCTTCCGGTATTCTTCCTGTTCTCCATATTGAGTTGTATAGGTTTAATAGGTGGTTTTTGGCCTTAGGTCCGAGGTTTTGTAGGAAGCAGTAAGGTATGTCGTCAGGACCGGGGCTCTTGCTTTTACATTTGCTAAGAGCGATATTCATTTCTTTTAATGTTATTGTTGCATTTAAACTAATTAGGTCTGTGTTTAGGGGGTTAGTGTCGAACTGTATGGGAGTGTTTTCGGAGGGTATTTTTATTTTGTCTATGAATTCTTATGTGTATATTGAGTTGCTGAAGTTTTCGTGAAAGAACGAGCCGATTATTTGAGCGACTTCATCTGGTAGTTCTATTGAGGTGTGTTCATCTAATATGTATATCTCTTGGTCTCGATTGATTCCTTTGAGAGATCTTATTTTGGTCCAAAGTTCTATTGAGTTGGTTTTATTATTTATTGAGTTGGTGAATTTTTCCCGGGATTTTTTTTTTACTGTTTTTAATTAAAAATTTGGGTTTGGCTCTTAGTTTTTTGAGTAATATGAAGTTTTCAAATGTTTTGTTTTTTTTTTTTTTTGAATGTATTGAGTGCTTCTTTTTTTTTTCTGGATGGCTGTTTTTATTTCGTCATTCCACCAGGGTACTCTTGGTTTCATGTTTTGTTTTATATGGCTACCGATAAATTTGTTTGCTGCATTGGTTATTATGTGAGTGAAAGTTTCAGCCATTTCATTTATGTTTTGTTGGTGATTATTTGGTAATTCATTTGTTTCTTTGTCCACCATTTTTTCGAATGAGAGTCAGTTTGGTTTTTTTAAGTTCCATCTTTTGTTTTTATTTTTGTTTGTAACGCCTTTTCTCGGAATAAAGTTTATTAGGATAGGTATGTGGTCACTGCTTAATAGGTGGGGTAATACTTTCCAATCTAGTCTGTGTGCCAGAGAAGGGGACATAGGGTTAGATCTATGCAAGAGAGGTTTCCATTTGCTATGTTTATGTGGGTAGGTGTTGAGTCGTTAAGTAGCGCTATATTGTCTTTTTCCAACAGTTTTTCAATTGCCCTGCCTCTGAGGTCAGTTTTGTCGGAGCCCCATAGTGGGCTATGTGCATTGAAGTCGCCGAGTATTATAAATAGTATGGGAAGTTGGTGAATGATTTCCTCGATGCTGACTATGGAGAATTGTTTTTGGTTTGGTAGGTAATACCTACTAGGTATATATTGTAAGTTTTTCTTTATTTGGACAGTTAAAACTTCAATTTCACTTTGGATGTTTATGGTTATGATTGGAATATAGGATTTGGTGTATATTGCTACCTCTTCGCTAGCTCTGTTAGCCGATGGACTGTTTTTACTGTATCCATTATAATTTTTGAGGGGGGATATGTGGTTTTATTTAAAGTTTACCTCCTGAAGGCATATAATTTCGGGATTGTATTCTTGTACTAGGAATTCGTGCTCCTCCTTTTTTTTAAGAATCCGTTGAGATTTCATTGGATGATATTTAGATTTGTATCTGTCATGATGGAGTTATAGGTGTGTTTTGTTTTGGTTTAATTGATGTAATGGTTTATATGGTATGGTGATTGGTTTTATTTCTCTGAGAAAGGTTGTGGATCAAATAAATTAATGTTATTGTATAAAATTTGTGACGTAACTGTGAGAACTAATTAGTTTTTATATATTTAACGGGTAAACCGTAAAACGAAATAAATATACGGCATTTGTGGTTTCGCAAATATATATATATATATATATATATTATGAGAGCTATTGACACCCCTAATCGCTATGTATTATCGTTATGTTTCGTTTAAACTCTTCTGAGGATTTTGCGGGTCACTATCAATGTGACGGGATCTCGCCAAAATAAAAAAATTAACACGATTAAAATAAACTCATCGAATCGTGATAGCGCTCGGTGCATAACGGCTCGGCGTGAAATAAAATACGGTGCGAACATTATTGTTGTTTCGACGAGTGGCGAGACGATTCCGTTTTACGCGTACCCTACGGCAGGCGTGTAGTTAACCCGTCGACACAGTTGTAATGATGGTGATGATGACGACGACGATGGTGATGGTTATGATGATTATGATGGTGATGGTGATGGCGATGGTTATGGTAACGATATGGTTGTTATTGCCGAGCGCCTCAGTAGGTTTATAGTCGAAAATACTGGACGGCGACAATATGAGGATAATATGCACCGTCCTCAGCGGGAAGAAAAGAATGTATAGTTTTACTAGGACGAAATTATACGTGAAATTGACATGCACGTCATAATAATATTTTAAACACCGAAAAAATTAGACTCGTTTAATTTGAAAACTAGTGTGATTCATAGGCATTTTATTTGTCATAACTTCTAAAAAAAACCCACTTATCACCATAATATATCGTTTTAAAAATATGACCAATAATAAATGTTGGCCAATTAATTTACCTAATTTTATGAACCTTTAATAAATGGATTTTTTTGTATATAGATAAACGTATTAGACATAAATTCGATGTCAGTATTTTTCGTATTTTTGTAAGCCGATTGGAACTATTGGTATTTATATTTTATACAGTAAAAACTGACAATTTACTTTTTTCAAATCATTTTGATCAACACTTGCCAAGTGTCCACCAGCACAACACTGCTAACTCTTGTCTAAACTATAAATTATTTATAAAATAATCAACTGTATTGATTTTAAATTCATACATCGAAAACTTACAAAAAAATATGCTTCAAACACAATTGTTAAAGCATATTGAGTGTCAAAGTGTAAATATTGCATAAGATTACCACCATGTGTAACTGTATAATATTGTACACATAATCGACGCGATGGAATGGTATGATTTAGAACGTTCCGAGAAAATCAATGTAGCGTTATGCTATAGTTTTATATTTTAACCTCTAATATTCATTGTTTTACGTAAACATAAACTATATATGGAACATTCGTACTTCATAGTGTATATAGATCGGAATGCATTAAACATTAGTCTATACACAACAACATTTGAAATAATTATTTTATGTTACAAACAAAATACCGGTCTGAAAAATTTAAGAGACAGGTATTTTAAACAAATAACTGATAACTTTTAATAAATTAATTTCAAAATTACGTTAGAGGTTATTAATTATTATTATTATCTTTATAATTAAAGTGACTTCACATATAATATAAATATTTTTTATTTGCCGATTGTAATGTTTTTTTTTTTTTTTTGTGTGACAATATTTATTATTTTATAAGCATAGTGAATAGTTTAATAGCTTATTAATGAAATCAATTTAAAGTCTTGTTGTTTTGGATTGTTGATTGTATTCATTCGTCAAAAGTGGCCATCAATTCATCTGGCAAACGTTTCCAGACATCGTTCAAAGCACATAACCTAGATGCCACACTATCAATAAATGTGCACCCTCCATTCGCGATGAGTATGTCTAAGATGTTTGGATCCATAAACAAATAAAACGTGATTGTAAGAAAATCAAAAGTTTTCAGTAGCTTAAAATAAACATCTGGTGTGATAAATAATAATATATACGAATAGCACGATTAAAATACATGTCATGATCCAGTTTGACGGATAAACTAAGAATTCGGCAGCTGGGTTGAATTTTAATTGGATTTTCGAATAAAAATACTTAACACGGATTTTAATATTTTTCCAAGATATGCCGTAGTTTTCATGCGGACTATCTACTTTAGTATTAACTACATTATACGTTATATAACAATCATTTTTGTCATCTTACTTTACGATCAGGGTCTTTGATATTTTTGCGGTGATGATAATCAACCAGTACACTTAATTAAGTAGTATTTTTGCATGAAAAAAAAAAACCGTCCTCGTTAATAGAAATCGTACAAATTAGCATCACAAGCATCCGCACACATTCTAGACAAGAATATATTGAGTCATTTTTGTTTTTGGTTCATAATCCCGTTTCAAATGCATATGAACAATGCACAAGTCTTATAATTTTCCACCATATTAATAAATTACTTATTTTTGATTGAAAAACGTTAGTAATTTTTGCTGTAAGTACGTTATGTCGAAATAAAAAGTTGTTTAGTAATGTTATTTTATATCGATGAAATACTGGATAAAACGTTTTGACAAACTCTATGAATTATATTTTTTAATAATGTGTAACATCAAAAGATATAACCGGAATAAACGAAATTATTATTTGATTTAGCAATATTTGTTTATTTAAACATTGTTTGTTGTCATCAACTAATTCATATGTTTATCGGGCCAATATTATTTTATGTTAGGTTAGTTTAGGTTAATACAATATAATAAAATATATATTAAATTGAAACTATGGTTCACTCTTAAAAATTGTTGATACTTTATACCTGGTCAACAACTAGGTAACAAGTAATTATTCACAAGTTGACAGGTATCACCATTTGTTTTGATCTCCTTGAAACGAATCGCAACATTTATAAACATACTGTCCAGATCATACCAACACATTTAATTCGTAACATGTTGCTTTGTGAACACATGGCTTAGAACAATCTGTATATACACTGATAAACTTGTCGTAATCATTCACTATTTGTTACTAATTTGTGAAATGTGAAAACATGTTTCGTTTTTAACCGAAACACAAAACAATTTGCAACTTTCGTTGCCATAGACCTCAATATAATCATGTTATGACGTTTGGATACTCAAAGAAATATTTATCAAATTTTGAATTGATTTTTATTTCACGTGAATGATCGGTAGGTAATCCTTGAGCCGATTGTAAACTCTCCCGGATCTAATTCAGTACTACTTGAAAGGTACATGTAAACTCAATATATAACTTCGTTTATTCGTTATAAATGTATCGTTTTAATTTAATTTTTAATGTTTATAATAATATGAACATAGTCCAATTTTTTTTTAATATAATTAAAAAAGAATCAATTATATAAATTATAACACACGATAAAACAATAATAACAATATCAATTAATACCTTTAGCTGCTGTGTGGAACAGTTATAATCAAAATACTAATAAAAAAAAAACTCATAATTTAAATTAAATATACATTTAAATTTAATTTTTATAATAATATGCAGAACATACTAATTTAAAATAAACTTAAGGTGTCTATTTTTTTGTTCTATATAGTCTATATTTTTTATTTATTTTTTTTTTTTAGTATAAAAGTTATTACTTATTTTATTTTGTTTATCGTTACTTTAAATTTTATGTACACTTCGATGTGAAATCTTTTATGACATTAATAAATATAAAAAGAGATGGTTGAGTACTAGAAAAATATAAATTAAAATTCGAATGGAACGATTATCACGTGTTGGTCGTTATTCAAGTTGACGGTGATGCTGAAGCCCACATTATTAGAGGTAATGATACATCAGCTAAGCAAAATGTTGACTCGGGAGAGTTTACACATTTCCTTTAGATAAACACATTGTTTACCCGTGAGAGTTTACTAGTTTTAAAAACCAGGAGAGTTTACCGCCGCCCGATCCGAGTACCGACCGACTCGGTAACTCACCACTTCTGGCCATTGTCTAAACTTTCAATTCTTTATCAAACAACTAACTGTATTGGTTTTTATGTCCATTCGTCGAACACGTTCAGGAAAATAATGATTCAACACAATCATCGAGGCACATCGAGTGTTGAAGTTTTCATATAATCGCGTGTACCCGCATAATATTTTTTCGTTTACACATAATCGACGCGATGAAACGGTCTAATTTCGGACGTCCCGATAAAATCAATAATATAATATTCGTTGTTTTACGCCGCATCTGATGTTGTCTGCGTGCAGAAGATTCGTGCGTCGTCGTATTGTACGGAGATCGGAATGCATCAGACATTAGTCCATACGCCTACCGGATTCGGCGACGTACAATCGCCATTACAACGTGCGGTAATAAATTGTGCTTTCGTGGGACACTCCAGCGATTTCGTGAACCGACGGTTTTCCGCTCAGGTTTTCGCCAGCTGGAACGTGCGCGGACGGCGGGTTGACTTTGCTATTATTGTGTCATATGGACGCTACACACAGACGGCCGGTGTTCTGTGTGTGTGTGTGTGTGTGTGTGTGTGTGTGTGTGTGACTGTCACAGAAACTCGTTGACCCGATTAACCTGTTCCACAGACAGCCCCTTTCAGACGAAAATACGTAACTTCCTAATTGCTGTGTATAATATCGTGCACGTTGCGTAGGTATACGATACACATGCGTATAATTATGCTATCCTCGTGTATTGTATAACTCGCCATCGGGCGTCCGTGTTTGTACGCGTCCGACGTTTAATAATTTGATATGATCCGACATCAAAATTACATAACATCAATTCTGGTATCTGTCTGTCCAAACGCGCTGTATACCACGAACGCGGTACAAGAATTATATTTGCTTCCATTATTAGTATGCATAATATTATTTAATATTAATAATGACGGAAGTACTGAATACCGAATCACACGATAGTTAAATGATATAGTACACAGAACGCGTATGAACAAGCGACGACTATACAATATACATTGATAAACAATTATCAAAGACGTCTAAATCGTGTGCATAAAACTGATGACTCCCGGCATAATATTATTTACTATTTGTAGATAATTTTTTTCTGAAAAAAACCATCCGAGTTCAAACTATATAAAAATTGCACAAAAAATTATTGAAATTATTGGAATTTCCAAGGTATTGTGCGAAGCTCTAGATTCGCTAACTTAATGGCTGAATTCACGTGCACATAAACTATGGCGTGAATGACTGTGTGCGACGTTATCGGATATCGTCGTATCGACTATTTCGATAACGTCAATAATTTATGTAACAATAATAAATATCGTCAGTCGTGTACTGAGATTAATTATCGTTTCACTTGTCAAAAGGTGTCATTCATTGATTTCCTGTATTGATTAGTTTTAAGTAAAATTAAAGGCGTACTTAAAATGGAAGATTTTAGGTCGAACTGTAGGGGTTAATGTGTTATTTATATTTATATATATATATTTTTTCAATGACTTATACGTAATATATATATATATATATATATATATATATATCGTTATAAAGAAGTTTATTCGTAACAACACAGACTATATCATAAAAAATACAAAAAATAATTTCAATAACATATGGTATAATATATAAATTGGGACGGGTACGCTGCTCTTAAGCGGTCATCGTCTGTCAACATTATTATTCAGGGCACAGCCTAAGCTTTATTAGTAGCATACTAGGTTACAATAGCGTAGTCGGGGCCACCGACAAATTTAAATGCCAATAGACGTCTATCGGCGCAGTTCGTTTCTTTTATATCACATTATAAAAAAGGTTGGTATTTAAACGGCATCATTGTGCGTTTAACGGAAAAGCTGTAAAACCACAACAAACGACAGTTTTATTGGGTACCCAAATCTACACGGTTAACCTCACCATACAGCCGACAGTGTGCTGTCTTCGTATCGTCGTGAAACATTCAAATAAACACATACCTACACGCCGTGCCGACGTTGAAATTCCGCGCGTAAATCCATTCGTTCAATAATAATACAATAACATACTGTCTGTTTGCGAACGTGTGTACGTCTATTATGGTTATATACGTCTAGTGCAGAACAATATGATTTATTCAACACTCAAATGTCCAAATCATATGTGATGATTATAATATACCGCAGTCGATAGGTATCGTGTAATAATATTAAAACATTTCAACAATTATTTATACACAAATTTTGTTTTGTTTAAACAGTATCGTGCACAATCATTGTTGTTGATAATTCTACGTGTGTGTACATAAGTAAAAACTGTAGAAAATACCAGCCACGGGGGCTTGATGACGAATATCAACATCGAAATAATTAGAAACCAAAAAAAAAAAACATATAAAAAATATATATAACCGCATTGAAAGCCAATACTTCAAACTGCATAGAACCCTCAAAATGAATGAAGTGTGATGTATTTTTTTAATAGACATTTTTTTTTTTAGAAAATTTCCAAAGAATTAAGATGCCCGGAATGTGCTCAAAATGTATGTTCACATTCGCTACTCATAGATGTTCTCCCGAAAACGGTAAGTATTTTCGTACTATTTAAGGAGGTTAAAACCAAAATAATATTGATGAAAATAATAAAAACAAAAATAAAAAAAAATAATATTTTTAATGATTTAAACTTGAAAGTAGTTTTTACTGTATACAGGAAACAATGTTTTACTACTAGTGTAATAATATTATGATTAATTTATTAAATAAGTTTTAAATTTCACGATAACTGGCGATCGAGTGTCGTAAAATTATACCTACCTACCTAAAGATACTTTGAGTGATTTTTTTTCTTAGAATAATTTAATCTTTAAATGGACCTAAGTCATTATTCATTAGTCAGATAAAATATCTAGTTTGAAACGTAAAATAACAATTAAAATAATTTGATGATGAAATATGATAAATAGGGCCCGGAACTTGATGATCTAAAAATATATAAAAAAAATGCATAAAATGACATAAAAATGTTAAAAAAATGATATTAAAAATGTATATTTTACTGTAAAAATTGATAAATAGGTATTTTTTTTTTTATACAAAAATTAAAATATTAAAATTATTATATTATATTATTAAAATTATTTTTATTTAACTAAATAAAACTATATATTAAAAAATACTACTTTTCGTAAAATTTCTTTTTTTGTCGAATTTTTTATTTTTTAACTACTTTGTAACAAAAAAAACCTTTTTAATTTAATAAAAGTGAACATTTTTACGTAGATAATAATTTTTTATAGATTTGTTTTACCTTCAAATTTGTTACACTGTACAATCAAGGTTTTCTTAATTTTTTCAAATAAAAATGAACGGCGATTATCGACAACAGTGTTTTATAGATCGAAAAACTTCTCTCTACTTCAACAGATGTGATATGGGCGTATTTAAAATACATGATATCGTTGATGTTCATATCATCTGGTAAATCATTTATATCATTATCTTCTCCGTCTAATATTTTTTAAATTGTTTGCATTGTATTGTAACCCGTATTTTTTTTTCGAAAACTTCATTAAATTTATTTTGAATTTGATGACCAATATTATTGGGAGCTTGTTGAATATTAATTTTTTCAGCTTCTATAATTTTTATAGAGCCTGCTAAACGAATTTTAGATTGACTCAAGTCTAGCTATTGAACCTGGTAAAGTTCCGAAATTTGATTTTATGTAAATTAAATTTAACTGTAACTCTGAATCGGATAGTAAATCTAACATGTATTCAATTAATACTGCATCGTTTATATCGAATTTTGTTACGACATTTTTTATGATATTAAAATTTTCACAATAATAAAACGCTGCATTTAGCCATGTTCTCCATCTAGTAAGTATTGGTCGTGGCGGTAATGGTATAGTAGGTGCAATTTCTTAAAAAGTATTTACTCTTAAAGGCGCTTTTAAAAATATTTTTTTCCCATTCGAAATTAGTTGATTTACTTTAGGGAAATATTTCCTAATTTCCTCTGCTACTCTATGTAATGCATGTGCCACACATGTTACATGCAACATTTTAGAATAAAATACTTAAATACATTTACTCGCTTTCACTATGTATATAGTGTGGCATCACTTAAAAAAAGCAATACTTTGTTATGTTTTATTTCATTCGGCCTAATAATGTGAAATGCTCTATCAAAAATTTTAGAAATAGTGTTATGGTTAACTTTTTCTAGAATATCAGAATGAATAAGAAATTGTTTTCCTGGATGAATTGATTCCAATGTCCCTATGACAGCATTTGGAACATAACGCCCTTTTGCGTTTGTAGATTCGTCAATAGACACCCAAATGTTTTTATTCTCTACATATGTTCTAATTTTTGAATAGTTGCTTCATAGCATTCAAAGACGTAACCTTTTCTTAAGGTTGATTCATCAGGAATAATTCTATTTGTGTATTTTTCTAAACAATGTTTAAATCCATCACTTTGTAATTTTTGAAGAGGAATATTCGCAGATATTAAAGCGATAAATTGTAATAAAAAGATGACTTTTTAGATTGGTCAGTAATCAAAGTTTGAATTTTACTTGAACATTGTTCTTCATTTGTATTTTTTTTTCAGTCCATTAATATGTTTAATGCGAGACACGTGTTGTTCAACAGTAAATTTTCTGTCTGCAGCAACCTTAACTTCACAAATTTTACAAAACAAGACTGTTCCGTCAGTGGAAAAAATATTTTTTCCAAATTTATCAATAAATGCTAGTAAACGCAATTTATTTGATGATTTAATTTTAGGCATTTTTAATTTACGTTTAAAATTGATAAAAATTACACAACACAGAACTTTACACTTTTACTCGTAGAGTGTCTACAGTAGACACTATCAAACTAACAATGCTGTCGAATTCAAATTAAATGAGTAACGAAGACATGCAATTATATCAAACACGGGTTTATGTCGATTACGATTATCCAGTATCATTAACCGCGATAACCGATTTTAAGCACATGGGTGTCCCGTGCTTAAAATACTATCTACCTACAGTTTATTAAATAATCGTAGATCGCGACAATGAAATAAATAATAGACGTTGATAATCGACAAGCTAATGGAAACTGCATGTGTTATAATATACTATAACTTTCAACAAGAAAATGCAAATATATGTAAAAAAAAGTACAAAAATGAATAAAATGCACCAAAAATACTAAAAAATGATCGTAAAACATAAAATTCCCTAAAAACGCAAAAATGCAAAATAAAAATTGTACCATTAAATTCTATACTTCATGAATCAAATTTCTGTATAGATGAGCATTAAATGTGAGCATTAAAAAAAAAGATGCAATTGCATCAAGTTCTGGGACTTAATGATAAAAATATAAAAATGGCTCTCTGGAGGTCCATCAATCTTGGTTTCAAATGTAGAGCTGGAATTAGAAAACTCACTGTTATCTTTTAAAAATCAAATATTTATAATTATAATTAACGACTTTTCAACATTATCATAAACAATAAAAAAAAATGTCGTTATACACGCGATGATAGCAAACAATAGTACCTACCTTATAACAATAATGTATCATAATATTATCTTAATCGTCTACAAAAGAACAATATATAAACTACAAAGCGGAGACCGCCTAGCCGGAAAACATTATAAAAAAAAAAATCAAGATCATGTTTTAATTTTCAATGTATTTTAACTTCTTTTGAGCTATTAAAATATAATACAATAGATTTCTCATAATTTGTTTTGTATACTGAAACTAAAAAGAAATTGAGCGTATATATACAATAATTTGTTGTGAACGCTTAAAGTTTAAATTTTGATGAAATTGGATATTCACACATAACATAAAAATTTTTCATTAAATTATTTTATTTTTTTGTTGTAATTCAAAAATATTTGTAGCAACTTGATATTTTTATGTATAGGTATTATTATATTTTACTATTTGCAATAACAATTTAAATAGATTTAAATTAATTGTGAGTTTTTTGCCTACTGATGGTGTTTATTGTATTATCATAGGTTCAAACAGTGGTCAGGCTGATGGCTGGGAGGGGGGAGGCTGAACCCATCTAATCGTTGTATCGACGCTAAAAAAAATATTTTACACCCTATTGAAATATATGAAAAAATGTTCATCTCCAGGACCCTCCCTTCCTAAATCTCAAACACTATTCGCATCACTTTTGCGTATGACTAATACCTAATAAAATAAATTTTTAAAATTACAATATAAATATATGATAGAATAAACATAATCCATATAAGCTGACAGGTAATCAGAGTCGTTTATCGTATGCAATAGTTTATTGTTGATTTAAATTTAACACATTCATTACTGCGACCTACTCAATAACGAAGTTCACTCGACACCTGCTGTACACAGGGCGTATCTACTTGCCAGCATTTTTTTCTTGTGCGTTGTTTTTGCACTTTTTGAATAGCGACAGCGTGCCCGCAAAGATGGCACTGTATGCTTGTTTTTTGATTTGCAAGATTTACGGTGACTTAAATATCGTAAAACGGCAAAACAAAAATCTAGAGTATTTATTCGAATATTCGTTTTTGAGTTCTAGCTTAATAATTGCATGTACGGACACAATTCGGAAAAATAACACCCCTAGTCATTCGTAATCACGGTCAAGGTTTTTTTTACCTACCTATGTATTAACTATATTTGCGTACTTTTACCAACAGACATGACGTGTTATGGGGACACAACAATATGTAGATTTCACCGGTTTATGGATTATAAACTACGTCAACTCCGCCGAAGTGGCGACAGCACATGAGTGCCCGATGGAGTTAACATAGTTTATAATCTATACAACCTAACCTAATCGGGCACTGGTCATACTTACCATGGCCAATGGGATTCAAATATAGCAAGTAGCACGTACACTCAATATAATATTAATGATATTAAATAATATGGTGTGACTTTGAAACAATCGATACGTTAATGATATCTTCACTTACTCAAAACTTATATTATAGTCTCATAAAGTGCACAATAATATCATATTATGTATACCTAATATAGTAATATTTCACTGTCTCCGCTTACAATTTTGATCACACGCAGCATTCGACATTTTGTAACCGTCCGCGACTAGTGAAATTAGTACTACATTTTTATTAATATCCCTAAGACATTGCCTAAGTAACATAAATAATGATTTATTTTTTTCGATTTCGCAGAACGAAAAAATCGCAACGAAGCCGTCCGACCAAATCCATTTGGCCAAAACGATCGACAAGGTGGCCAGTTTGACGTTCCCGTCGGCGTTCGTCATGTTCTTGGCGTTTTTCTTTTTTTACTACTCGATGAATGCCAACAACCGGGGTATATCCGTCGGCGCCGATTGAATCAATGGTCGACGATCCAAATGATCCTGAAAGTACGGTGAAGGACAATCGGGGCAACTCCCACCCCCTTCTCCCATTCCACCCACTTAGATTTGCCTTAAAAAACGTGACATCCAAAACTGAGAGTCCACCGTAATGGTTCACTGTGTATCATTTTGGAGTTTAGTAAGTTCCCACACGAAACATAGCAGATAAGCGGTTATATACTGAGTAAGCTCCATCACGAAAACAAATCACTAACTGACAACTTAAAATTTGTTTGTTTTTGTGTTACGTGAAAAACGTCTAATCCGATTTTTAATTGAATCCAGACACGAACAAAACCAATATGTATTTTCCTATACGCGGCCATAAAATACAATATTACCTTCTGTCTAGACTTATCATTATTACATATGATGCAAAATAAAATGGACAATTCATTTTATTGAATTCGGTACACGTTGATTATTAACAAACAAATATTATATGTATTAAGCAATCTACAATAACTTTCGTAATTAGACTTTTTTTTTTATGAAACACAAAAAAAATTTAATTTTAACCACATCAACTACGTTTGTGTTGTTAGTCCTGAATAAAGCAAGAAGAAAATTTCTATTCATTATAATTTTTTTTCGCGTGGGAACTTACATTTGCCCTATCGTTTATAAAAATAAAATATATAGAGTGTTCCATCGCGTTTGTCTCCGTATTACCTATATTTAAATTGAAATCAATATTTTTGTCATAAGATCTCATAAAACCATAACCCAGTTTTGAAGTCACGTTTATTGTAATTTTTTTTTTTTTTTTTAATCTGGTTTAAAATTAAAATTACAATTCTTACTTACACATTTTCGAAATGGTTAATTTATAAATCTTATATTAGTGTAAATATTTTAAGAATTGAATTGTTCGTTTCTTTTAACCAGTGTTCAAATAGTTGTGTAAGTTTTAAAGTTTATATGAAGCACTACTATAGATACCTGTTTATGTATAAAATTATATGATTCTATTAAAATACAGTAAATATTCATTCTTAAATTAAAAAGTAAAAATACATTTTTTAAAATTTTCTTTAAAATATTTTACTGATTTGAGTATTCGCTGTTATAAATAATCACGCTATACATCGAATAATGTATTAAGCCACTGCAATAATAAATACAGTTGTCTGTTGACTCACATATTATCATCATTAGATATTAGAACATAATATATTTGCTCACGAATCGATATCGGAGTTTAACAAAACAACTATTATTCGTATATTACGACATTTTGTAATTTTTGAATTCTGTGTAAAGCCTATTTTAACTAAGTCGCACAAATTAAACCCCTTAAATACTCAGCGGTTATTAAGTTCAAAGGGATAATTTATTAAGAACCTACACGTATATATATATATATGTGTGTGTGTGTGTGCGCATGTGTATATTATATATTTTATTGGTATACATAGTTAAATCGGTTAACACGAATTTCAAGGGATTACAAAATTGTTTCACTTTAATTAATATTATTGATTTAAATAATGATTCCTTAAAATATCCAATATATATATATATATATATATCATGATATGATTATTTACACTGGTGTCTAATAGATATTATAAATATAAGTATTTCGACATTTTGAAAAATAATAATTATAATAGACACTTTATTGT
The DNA here is from genome assembly GCA_014851325.1 of Pentalonia nigronervosa. Classification (NCBI taxonomy): domain Eukaryota; kingdom Metazoa; phylum Arthropoda; class Insecta; order Hemiptera; family Aphididae; genus Pentalonia; species Pentalonia nigronervosa. The sequence continues at coordinate 150,839 of JACXSJ010000444.1, read as the reverse complement.
AACCAATTTTGTAATTAGCTTTATCTGCTAAATAAAATATAATTATATTTGTAATAAGTAGTATATTTATAATAATAGTCTTAATTTCTATTGTGAGCTAAATTATTTATGACATCTAAATATATCATATGATTTTTAATTACACCATTGTAATTAGAATGGCAACATTAATAATTATAGTAGTCTTAATTTGGTTAAAATTAAATTGCTGGTACACATTTTATAAGTTATCAAATATGTTTAATATTAACAAAATACATATTGTTACTTTTTGGAACAAATAAAATAAAAATATTTCTTTGCCCGAATCACACATACAACTTTAGGTATTACTTAAATTTTACCAACCAAATTATTTTTTTTTTTTACCAACTTGAGTTAAAAAATATCAATAACTTGCCCAGACTTGTAAATTAAAAATACATTATTTTTTGTTCGTAAAATTCAGTCCTACGAATTTTAATTATTATCAACAATGTAAATCGTAACACACCGGTCTTAACGTTTTAGTATCGAATGAATTTCAACCAGAGCGTGATTTATGATTATTAATTTATATTTTAATATATTGTAATAATTCATTATAGATACTTTTTAAGGGCGGAACAATGTAATATCCATATTGCACACAACGCAAAACGCAAATGCAAATACACACACACACACACACACACACACTCAAGCACACACGCGCACGATAAATAAATAGTCCTGTACATTTGTTTACTAGCTGTACCAGTTCGTCAACACGAACTTATTTATGTTAAAAGGCAATAAACATTTTCGAGTACCCACCTACAATACCAGCTACGGTGCGCCACAGAGTCATCAATATATTTTATACACATAAATGTATAATATACCGTTTTAATGCGTTGTATATATACTATATACTACTAGGTAAGACCACGAGAGTCGTTCTAAAAACGGTCTTGTTTGATGTCTTGTTAATGTTTTAAACGGCGTCGGGACGTTTGCGTAGTAGTAGGTATTAGACGGGTATACCTAGTATACTACTCCTCATTGCTATGATCGTTATTGTCTCGTTCGAAAACCAAAACGTTTTGAAAAGTTTATTTCAAAGTCTAATCCGAAGAATATATTTCTCCGTGCAGATAACACGATGAATTAAAGTAAATACCTATTATAATTTGTAAGTGGTAAGACATGCTAAGCCTAATGTTTTAAGAGCATATTATGTATGGATTCATTTAATGATAGTACGTAAAAAAATCTGATTAATATTTGGATTAATAGACACAGAAAATGTATATCCGAAATTCCGGTTAATCGTTTGTTTTATAAACTATTTTGCAAATGTAGTAATAGTTATCAGACAAGAAATAAATTATTGTACAGTTCATCATGATCACAATCATCAATTAAAATATAAACAAATAAAAGACTTATCCAAAATGCAATATATTATCGAATTATCTTTAAAAGTTTGTCTATTATTATATTAATATGTAATCAATAAGTAAAATTATAAAGTATGAAAAAAATATAATTAAAACCTTTTTTTGATTAATAATTATTATGTTATAGTAAGTGAAAATATTATTACTTAAACTAGCTTATTTTTTTTAAAATTATTTGTACCTATTAATGTATACATTTTTATATTTTTTTTAACTTTTTTAACTATTTTTTTTTTTTATAATTATTAACTTTTTTGAAACCCTGTTGGAATTATTTACAAATTATAGACTTACATTAAAAACAATAAAGGATTATTAAATTAAACTAAAACTAAAATTTAAGATAAATAATAAATATGGCACAAATTTAATCATTATATTTAGATTAATATTAATTTAAGTTAAATTAATATAAATGTGGTCCGATATAGATCGAAAGAGAGATATATATCCTCATTGACTATTAATATTAATCGTATAATAGGCTTTTTTCATATAATTAGTCGCACAAATAAAGACAAATATATGAATAATAGAACGGCTTTGACGAAGAGAAACTTTGAAGTTGAGTAAGGATATTAAAACCAATTTAATTGACTTAGCCAGTCGACAGTCCTTTTAAAAACATGTGGAGGATGTTTACCAGCAGACTGAAGGAACAGGAACCGGCACTAAACTCATTCAAATTGAAGAGAGTCATTAACGGTGTAAGAACTCCATACAATCACACCATATTCTAATATTAGTCGGACCAAAGTATAAAATAATAATTTAAATGACGAATCTAATTTAAAATCCCCAACTAGCTTAAAATATTACCTCTAGATACCTATTCTTCGAGTTTTATTCGAGGTTCTTCATTTAATACGATATATGCAACTACTAGTTTATATATTATTAAATCTTACTGTCAACTTCCAGAATAATATCTTCGCTAAATTAGGAATTCAATCCGTGATAAAATAATCAACTTTGATTTGCAGTTGATATAATTGTCAAAATTATCCACTTTATCTTACCAACGAGGATAAGCGTCACACGAAGTATCACAAATCACAATGTCGTTTCTCTCAGTAACGCGGAACTCCGGGACCAAACACCAAGTATCAAAATCCTGTAAAAAAAAGCACTTGAGTTTTTTATCAATAATATTGAAATGAAAAAAATCATTATACTTACCTAGTCTTAAATAAAAATGCAGTGTCTATAAACAACAATGTATCGTAGTTTGCCACGTCATTTGACTTAACGAATACATAACAGGGCAGTATACTTTTTTTGTTTATCACAAACTCGGTTAGAATCTATAATCTAGTATTTTATGCAAACATTTAATTGTAGGATTTACATAATATATTTTACATTTTCCTAATTGTAACTTTACCGTTTTACTTATTAAAATATTAGTGTTAAATAACATATAATGGATTATATTGCATTAATATTTTAGTATTCATATTTTTAACCTGCGTGCATATTTATTTACAAAAATATTAATAACACATCTATTGATTATTATTTAATATGAATTTAAAAATTTACCTACCGGATATATTTCTGTACTTATTTTAAAGTTTCCCCTCAAATAGCCTTATAACTAAATAAAACTACCTATATACATTTTTTTTCTATTAAATTGCATCAGCAACTGTGGTTTACTTTTTTATATTTAATATAAATTACATATTTTATAATATATTATACATTTTTAACGTTATACGTTTAAGTAATAGATAACAATATTTCTTCTTAAAAAAAAAAAATAAATAAATTTATAATATACATGTTATAAGCATATAAAGTATAAAACCATGCAACCGAACTTAATGTTTGTCAGAATTTATCACTGGATTGTATAGGTAATATAGTTGATCAATTATTCTATTAACATATTATAATATATTTATATTTGGGTTGAATACATTTTTTTTCTAATCATTATTTCTAGGGCAACCAATCAAAAAAATACACTAAAAATAGTTTTTTTTATCATAAAATTTAATTAATAATATTGTTATTATTCAAATAACAGCGACCACCAATAACGTATATTAATTCAACGTTGTACCATGCAGTGAAAAAATTAACGTTTTTTTTTTTTTTTTAATATTTCAAGTATTTACATTTGATAAAACTAAAACGATAAAAATAATAACATTATGACAATGATCAATTGCATTGGATTAGGTACCAAAAGTCCTGAGTATATCAAATAAAGTGCTACAGATAGACATATTGATATGTTTTATACAAATGATATTTATCGTCAATTGTATATACTTATATTTAGTTATTTAGTTATAACTATATCTACGGTCGATGAATTTTATACTTGTTACCTTTAAGGCATAATGCACGCTTTTGAAACACGCGCCTGCGTGTACAATACGTCAATACATAAATGTTTTTCTTTCAAGAATAGCACATCATTTTTAACCGTCGTTTACAATTCATAAAATATCAATTAAAAATAATATTTTCGGATCGTTTGATCCAATACATTTACAATTTAAATGTTTTGGATAATATAATATATACGTATGCGTAGGTACCGTCCCAAGGTTTTCGATGTCCGTATTCAACAAACGATTTATTCTGCCAGACAGTATGCGGTCTGCCATCTAGCGATGCAACTCGAGATTTATCTTAGACAATTTTGTTATTATAAATACCAGTATACTTGGCATTTCTATTTGTTGAACACCTCCCACTCCGAAGAAACGGTATAGAATTAAATGCTAGTGCAATTACTCGCCATTGTGTGTGTTTCTCAGAAATTATTATTAAATATGATAACTACGGAGTCAAAAGATCAAGCTCAGGTAAGCTACTGAACATCCGTTTGCGTTGATCAAGAAAAATGTAGAGATCGACATTACAATCGAATGTAGTGAATGATTTCCATTTTAATTGAAACAAAAAACAAAATTAGAGGAAACTATCATTTTCCAAGAATAAAAAAAAAACTAAATAAATACATTAACACGATAAGAATTACCAAAATTAAGGTAATTAAATAAGGTACAATATTATATTAATATATTACATACCAGCAGGCATATTAATCAATGTGACACCAGCCACTGGCTCATTTAAGAAATTATTAACCTTTTATACGCCAATAATACAATGGAAATGTCCATAGTGGTTTTTAAATCGAGTATAGTTTCTGGTTCGTAACACTCAAAATTATACTCACCACAAGCTTTGTTTAGACACGGCGTTATAGTTAGATAATTTAGGTACACTGAATTTTGAAAGTATTGTATTTAAGTTACAACCTCACTATCGATATAAAAAAAAAAAGACCCGTATTTTTCAAACTTATAAAATAATTTTTAAGAAACCAAGAATTTCAATAAAACATTAGATAATGTTAATTTTTTTTTTATTATTATCTATATGATTTCAGAGATTTGATATAATATAACAGATTTTTAATTATATTGTATATTTTGATAGTTTTAAGTGACAATATTTTGTATACATAGTGAATAAATGTTTAATGAATTTGATTTAAAATCTTGTTGTTTTCATACAAATTGTTATGTGGAAATTATTATAATTATAATTATTTTAATATTTAAATAATGATCTATGTGTGAGTAAAATTTTTTGAATAATCATACTCATTTGAGAAGTGTGATACGGCAACTTTCGATAAACGAGTTATCAATGAGTGATCTTTCATCTGTATTAGTGTTTGAAGTCCAGCCAACAGCAATATTATATTCTGTAACGAATTTAATACAAAACGATTTTGATAATAGAATATTTGTTTGTTTGTTAATAATTATTTCAGTTAAAACGAATTAATTATTACAATTATAATAATAATGGCACATGCAAAAACATTATGTAATACACTATAAAACTAGTATAACAAAATTATTGTAGTGTTTCATAATTATAATAAAGAAAAGTTAAAAAAATAATACTAACTGTTAATATGAGATTTAAATTAATGTTGAAAATACCATACGCTGATATTTCGTTTGATTCAAATTCAGGCATTTGGCTCATAAATAATTTAATCTAAACATGTAATAAATAAGTAATTTAAAATATCTAAAAAAGTAGGTATAATAATATTATATACGTTTATATAAAAATAATTGTATGAACTAAACAACATAGATAATGTGTACAACTAGCTAATATAATTTACTTGTAATTTTGTATGAATTGGTAAAATTGAAATCCGGCATAACCGTAGATATGATATTATTTCTCTTTTCTGAAAACAAATAGAAAGATTAAATAATAATAGTTTAAGAAAATGTCAATGCAGACAAGTATACAAAAATCAAAATAGTATACATATGACAACAAAAATTGATTCAAAATTAAATGAAAGTGCAATTATTTAAAAAAATATTATTGGATATTGTGGTATTTGATTTAATTAAATATTAATCAAAACACATATCTTGATATTGTATTTATTTTAAAACTTAATATTTTATTTACTGTTTAAAATTAGATAAAAACGGTTTCAAAAAATACCAACAATTGGCATAACACAATTACTAGTTTTAGTAGTGATAGATAACAAATTTTAAAAAAAAGTCTCACTTTTTTGTTGACAAATGACGAATTTACGAGAATGCTGATGTGAAAGATGCTGAATTGGGAATATCTAATAATTAGTGGTAAACACCAAGCAATAATTGCTGTAAATGACGTATCGGGTGGCGGATAGTCAATGACAAAGTACAAATAAGTAAACATCAATAAACTTATGAAATTAAATGGGAAATACCCTAATAGAACCATACCGTAACCCAAACTAAAAACTTTTATTATTTCACAAAGATCAGCATGCAACAGTCGTATACTCTCCATCGACATTGTTATTTCGGATTGTGTCCATTCGTCAGAAGTGGCCACCAATTCGTCTGGCAAACGTTTCCAGGCATCGTTCAAAGCACAAAACCTACATGCTACACTATCAATAAATATGCACCCTCCATTCACGATGACCATATCTAACATGTTTGGCTCCATAAATAAAAGAAACGTGATTGAAGGAAAATTAAAAGTTTTCAACGGCATAAAATAATTTTTAAATGCGTGGTAAATAATAATATATACGAATAACACGATCAAAATTTTATTCCAAGTCATGTAATTGTTTGATGGACGTGGATGAACCAATAGCGTTGGTCGGAGTAGCATTAGTTGTCTTCGGTCAAACATAACGATGTCGTTGATAAACCTAAAACAAAATACATGTCATGATCTAATTTGACGGACAAACTATGTATTCGGTAGATAGTTTGAATAGGGGTTCAATTTTAATTGGATTTTTCGAATAAATATACTAAATACGGATATTAATATCTTTCGAAGATACGCCGTGGCTTTTATGCGGACTATCTACTTTAATACTAACTATAAATAATATATATGATATAATATATAATGTATATAGGACAATAATTTTTGTCATCTTACTTTACGATCAAGTTCTCTGATATTTTCGCGGTGATAATGAGCAACCAATACTTAATTAAGTAGTATTGTCGCATGAAAAAAAAACCTTCCTTGTTTATAGAAATCGTACAAATTACCATCACAAGCATCCGCGCGCATTCTAGACAAAAATATATTGAGTCATTTTTGTTTTTGGTTAATAATCCCGCTTCAAATGTATATGAAAAATGCACAAGCCCTACTATTTTTGACCATATTAATAGATTATTTAACTTTGACTGAAAAACGTTTGTCATTTTTACTGTAGGTACGTTATGCCGACATAAATTTTGTAATGTTATTTTACACCGATAAAATACTGGATTAAACATGTTGACCCCATAAATTATATTTTTTAATAATATGTAATATCAATAGAAATAACCAGAACAAACGAAATTATTATTTGATTTAATAATATTTACTTATATTGTTTGTTGTCACAAATTAATTCATACACTTATCGGGTCAATATTATTTTATGTTGGATTATTTTAGGTTAATATTATTGAATATAAAAGGTAATAAAATATCTATTAAATTGAAACTATGGATCACTTTTAGAAATTGATAATACTTAAAGCCTGATCAATACCTAGGTAACAAATTGTTATTCAAATATTGACAACAATTGCCAGTTGTTTTAATTTTCTTGACACAAATTGCAACATTTATAAACATATTGTCCACATCATATCAACATCAACAACGTAACACGTTGCTTTGTAAATAAATGGCTCGGAATAATCTGTCTATACTGATAATCTTGCCAGTTGACGCAATCAGTCACTATTATTACCAATTTTACATTGTTTAGTGAAAACATTAACCAAAACACAAAAAAAAATTGCAACTTTGGTTGCTGAAAATCGCATAAACAGTTTCAAAATTTTGAAACAAATCAATATTTATCAACTTTTGATTTAGTAAGAAAAAATAGTTTTATGTTACTCTAATGTGAACCAGGTACCAGATTCGAATTACGGTTTTTATAATCTATGCAGAGTGTTTTAAACACCTCACACACGTTTTCATTATCTTTGATTATTTCTGTTACAATATTATTTTTTATTTTTTTATAGATACCTATACCTATTTAGAATCCGTAACTACTTAATATTGAACAATACATGTATTTAATAGTTAAATTTATAAAAAATATATAACTATATGAATAACCGAGCGAGGAAGCCACAATTTTCACAGCTGAAATAATATTTATAACTTTTTTCGTGGTTATATATACGTAAGACGTCTTTTGGCTAATTTATTTTTATCCATCGATTGGGATTTTCCAGAAGCCATCTGCAAGATTAGTGGATTTCTCTGATGAATTTATTTTACCTAATATTGATAGTCTAATTTTTGATTTTATGTGTTTAAGTGGTTTGTCTGGCTTGGATAATCATTATTATGATGGATAAATTCCACATTGGAGGTGTGTTTGAGCCATATCGTTGTTTGTTAAATTAAAATAAAAATAATATGAATTCGTGAGAGGGTTTTTTAAAATATTAGTTATTAACTCGTATTCAGGGGATCTATTTGTTGGTTTTTAATTTTTGCAGGTGTGTCGGTTTCATTTTTTACGACATAAAAAGGAGGGACTGTTTAAAAGATTACATATGAATTCTAGTTGTTCAAGATTTAGATTAATCTCGGCATGTGACTAAAAATTAAAATATATGCAAATTGATTACCAAATGTACAGCTTTTTCATCATCAGGCATTGTTAATGATTTTTTTTTGGATAATGAATTGTGATTAATTTTTGTTGAATGATAGTATTTTTACTTTCTCACTATAATGGTTAAAACAAAGTGATGTCATATTTTACTTAATCGTGCTTATTATTAATAGTCGCATAAGTTGTAATAAATAGAATTTGATCAACTGGTCAGACAGACAAGTAGCTATACGGTCAATCGATCACCATGTCTATGCTTAACAGTTTAACTATAAACGACGACTGTGTCTGCTCGGTAATTATGATGCCTACATATTAACTACAATTAGCTGAAAATTATATGATATATATAAAAAAAAAATTACTTAATTAGATACATAGTGTGTAGGTATATAGTTTATAATATGAACTCGTTTTAACGATATAAAATCGTTCAAATCTTGAGTTTGAAAATAATTTTATGACGCAAGTGCGTAGAAAAATTTCATACGGCATAATAATACTTTAGACCATTGTATGAGAAATTAAGGTAGGTACTTAATACTCATTCACCATTATTGAAACACAACGCAATGCAAATAACTCAAACAAACTAGCTGATTCAAGAATATTTACAAAAAAAAAAAAATGTGAAATAACTGCAATACTTATTAGTATGATCAAATAGAACAAACACTGAGTATTTAATTTTTAATTTTTCTTTTTATTGAATCATAAAAAATTTAGAATAACATATCAACACGATGGCTTTAAAATTAAAATCATACGGCCTTCGATGAGAAATATAATAATATATTAATAATCATAAATTTATCACTTTATCTTATGCCCCATTTTGAACAAAAATGTAGATGTAAAAAAAATATTAAACTATGAAATATTGTTAAAAATTAAAAAAAAAAAGTTAATTCTTTGTTTCAATTGTTAAACATTCCATCTACTTCCGTAGTGGTATGTACTTACCTACATCGAGTGAAACTCGGTAAATTATTTTTTGACGATAATTTATTCACTCAAAGGATAAAATGGTTAATACAGTGTTTGTACTCGTATTGCGTTATTAATTAATGACGAGTGGTAGCCGACAAATCACATGTACAAGTAACCGCACAATATGAACTATCGATATAATTTATTATAAGAGGCGCGTTTACTGGTCTAGACACAGACCACATAATATTATTATGCCTTCATTCAAGCAGCCGACGACTATTTTGTATTAAATATGGTATAGTTACTGTGAATGCTTGAAATGTTTTCTTTTTTTATTGATAGAATGTTTAACGGCTGCAGGATGTGAGATCTGAGTACCGGGCTAGACAGCTGTAGGAATGACAAGGCTTTCCTTTCTAATCAGTCAATATACGTTCGTTAAGCGGCAAATTTATACTGTCCTTAACATGTACGGGTGCTATTGCATTGTTAACTTTGTCTTGTCATGTTCTCATTCTGTGATACACTTTACGATATAGTAGCATTTCGAGTTATTGAATTCGTTTTCTATAATTAACGACGTCATAGACTTTTTTTGAATTTAAAATGTTGTACAATACGTCTTATGAGAATAAATAAATTAATAGTGAATAACCATATAAACAATAAAAAATATTTTTTCCATTAGGTATACACACTGATAATGTCATAATTTATTTAAAAATTTTGAGGCGATGATGAGGTTGATTATTGTTTTGATGGAATCACCGAATCGGAATGGGAGTTGACAGCTGTAGGTAGTATTATAATATTTTGTAATAATATGTTTGTTTTCGTAAATGTGTCATTCGGTTATTATAATTTAATATGCTTTAGGTATAGTTGGCCGAAATCCACACGAATGCCACATTGCAAACGATTTTATATTCGTTTGGAAACTGTGTGTAAGCCTGATGTGACTTGGGTAACAACCAGATTTATCCTGGTTATTATTACCTCGAGTTTGTTTATGAATTGTTTAAAAGCAAATCGAGACTAGTGGAGTGTTGGATGTGTGAACCGTAAAACACCTATATATATATATATATATATATATAAACTCAATGCGATAACGATTTGCAGCTGCTGTCCGTAGATTAACGCGATAGGTATTTACAGTGTTCATATATATATATATATAAGTCATCGGACCCGCAAAGAAACAAAATGTATGCTTTTTTGTATCGTCGTCGAAAAGACGCGAATGCTATGCCTACAATAATAATAGACCGGTGGTACCTTTACGTACTATTAAGCTTACGCATTATGTGCACGTTGAGCGTTAATTTCGCGAGTTCGTCTTTTATCCGCGCGGCGAACCTAAGAAAATCCAATATCGACATTGTCATCGCGGAGCACTTTTAACGCTTCTGCCGGCAACCTTGGCCAAACAAAAGTAACGCGGCGTTTTAATTCTGCGCTCGACTGTACGGTCCTACACATACGCGACGCCCCGTGTACATAACAACAACAACAACAATAATAATATCATGACGTGTGCGGTGTTGTTTGAACAGCTGTCGATGTTTGCACGGTGTGCGCCACTCGAACGCGCGCCGGGGGTGGTGAAATTTGTCGCGGTAGGTAAGTGCCCGTATATCGTGTGCATGACATTATTATTGCACACCGTGCCGGGGCCTACGTACGGGGACGATCGATTCCAAACGCTTATATCGTACGACTGTATATTATCGTTGCGGCGATGGGAGATCCGCCCACGTGGAGGTCCAGCCGCCCCCTACGACGCAATAATTCATAGTCGGGGCGGGTACGTGCCCATTATCATAACATCGCCGTGGCGGCTTACGATCCGAATAAAATCGTATTATAGATGATATTAATTGTAATATCCGCCGAAGTCCAAGTCCGAGTACATACAATATATAATAAATAATAATAATATTATACTCCGTAGAATTCTAGTTTTATGCGCGCTGCGTACATATATATATATATATATATATGTTTTATACGTTTAAATCGTATATTCCGGACGTGCGCTGCACTCTGTATATATATATATATATATAATAACAAAATAATATACGCTCGAGCGCAGTAGCACCGTCGTCGTCGTCGTTTTTCGTCCCGGCATGTCTGTCGCGTACAATACGCGTACAATTTTAAATCTAATGCAGCCATATACGCTTATAATACTATACACGGTATCGTCTCCCCCGTCAAGAAGCACTTGCCTCCGCCGCCGACCATTCGTATCGTAATAATAATACCGTCTTAATTAAAACCGTTTCATCTCGGTGCTCGCAGCCTTAGGGGGTTCTAGTGGAGATCGTCTCGTCCGAAATTTAGCGTACAATATTTCCGACAAGCATACAATATAACGGTCGTTACGACTTGCGTTTTATATTATGATATATATATATATATGCGTACCGCGTTGCGTCGCGTATAGGGCTGTGTGCGTATAATTATTATATAATATATTAAATTAAATTAAATTAAATTATATTTACTCCTCGTTCTCAAATATACTGACCGCTCGTATTAGAATACTGTCTGAAGCGTTGTAAATGCAGAAGGTGGCCTATTAAGCAGCCTAGCTCGTATTAATCGTCACGTGTTCAACGCTAAATAATGACGCCGTGCCATCGTGTGAAAAGTATCGTACCGAACTCACCTATATATGTTATTTATTTAAGTTATTTTTGATTATTTTAATGGAATACAATAACGCATAATATTATCTTGTCAATAATCGATACAGTTTGAATTTAGAACAATAATGTTGCCAGTTGCAGATCTTTTTGTCTCTAGTGTTGTTTTTTTAATTTTTCTAATATTAAAAAGCTATTTTAGATCTACACCTGTACCGTTCGATTTAATTTGCTACTTGCACAAATGCACAAGGCAGGGGAGCAACAGAACAATTTTGTTCCGGGCCCGAATTTTAGGACGATTTCTAGGTACGTTTTATCAACATCAATAATTGTTTTGTCGTATTATTTTACACCGGCGGAATATCGAATATTACGTGTTTACGAACCCTATGAATTATGTATTTTAATAATACAGTTTGTCATCAATTGAAATAACCGGAACATCGAAATTATTAATACGAAATTTACTCACACAAACACTGTTTATCGTCACACATCCAGTCAAACGCTTATCGTGTCAATACCCACTATGCTAGCGCCACTCAAAGTGTGTGTATTGTAAACCACGCCGTGCATATTTGAACTAGCATATTGATCTAAATTCAGTAAAACTATGATGCTGTGTTGTGACCCTTTCCCATTATACTACTATTGATACAAGAGTTAACGGTCACAGTTGGCTGGCCAGAGCGGTGTAAGGGTGACACATTTTATATCTGGAGATGTACGGAAAAGCGCTGCAACCCTCCCGCCGGCTAAGCATGCTAGGCTATGTATCCATAATAACAGTGGTATCTGATCGGTCTGATCTTCTGTTATAATAAGGTATAATGCATATAAACTTACACAATCCAATAGGTAAGTATTTGTTGATGACATAAAATGCATAAAGTGCATAATATCGGTGATGACGACAGATGATCGATGTTCGTTGCGCGCGGAATGACATCGGCTGTTTTTTTGAGCTAAAACAATGCGGATATTTGTGGTCGCCGTAACAAATTGTGCGGTTATTACCAATCAAAAGATCACTGTTCATCGATAGAATAACCAAGGTCGAGTTTGGCGACAGGGACCTATAAAATACGACAACGGAAAACACCGGGCGTACCAAGCATAGAGGTCAATCACGGACGACAATGGGCGATACTTATAAGTGCGGATCGTCAATCCAATCAGAATACTCGCAGCTACATAAGGAAAACGACGCGAAGAATTTGATGAGCTCAAAGTATTTATAGAGTATATAATATATATTTTAATAATGCGGTTTAACATCAATCCGAATTAACCGGAACAAACAAAAATGTTATCTATATATTTAAATTATATTTAGTATTTATTCATTTAAGTATTCAGCCGACATTAATTTATACTCTTATCGTATAAATACAACTATATGTTATCTTTTAGTTAGGGAAAATATTTAGGAGATAGGTTGATTTTTATAATGTCAAGTTTTTATGAAATGTCTTATAATATTGATACTCTAGTTACTTGAGTGTTTTTTGTTTGTGTTAATTAACGTTAAAATCTATTCAGTAATTATTCGTAAACTAATCACTGAAATACTTACAGTAATCGAATGTTAGATGGGTTTGCTTGATCCTAGATTATAATGCCGAAAGGCTCAATCGGAGCTATCATAAGTGGAGCCATCCTCAGGGAGTAAGAACATTTCTGGAGATCTTAATCCCTCTCTTCTCATAATTATAATATATACTGTTCTATACTATGCCTTGTATTTAGTAGAATTAGTCACAAAATAAAATTATGAAGCTATCTATATCCTATTTAAAGTTATACATAATAACTTTAAATAAATTATAAGCAGGTCGTTCATTTTTTTTTTTTATACATGTATATAATATTATATATACAGGACGTGACCTGACCGGCTAATCGACGTAGAATCTAAACACCACCATGTACAAGTACACTAAAAAAAGATTTTCCAAAATTCGCATTTTAAAAGAGGTGCTCACAAAAGGATTTTGAGATTCATGATGGGAATACAAAATGTTTTATTGTTTGTAAATGGTTGCCATTGGTTACTTGGGTAGATAAATGCATCAAACCGTCACGTTTACATGGCCTCGATTAAATAAACTACCTATATCTTAAAACCAATCGACTGATTTTGACGAAAATCTTAAAAGATTGTTCTTAGAGATATCAGAAAATATATTATTTCATCTCCGTCTCAAAAATATTTTTTCATTGTTATATTTTGTTACAACAAATAATTTTTTGAATTCTTAAAGCTATATCGTACATTGTGAACATTTATTATAAAACATACTACAAATTATTATTTAATTAAATGGTCAAACGTTGATTCACCGACAGAGTTTTTCATTTCCGTGTTTGATATAACAGTCATCTATGCAAGAGCTAACATTAAGGTGGCCATGTGACTGGATAGTGTCAGCAAAACCAAATGTTGATCGACCTAATCTCGTCGTGGAAAAGAGTGGTGTCATTCGTTCACTGACAAGACGTTACGTTTCGATGCCAAATATAAGAGTTTCGGCGTCTGAATTCGAAATTAAGACGCCGTGTTCATCAACGGATCAAACCGAGTTTGCTTGCCCGGAATAGAAGTACTACAACAAGCAGTGGTTTAGTGATGACTGCAATGACGGATGCGGCGGGTAACCGTAAATACCGATCATTGTAGAGTCATACAAAAAAAAAAAATTGTTTCAGGCGTATGATTTGTTGAGCTTAAACCAAGCATTTTCCGTCGTGGACCCAAGCTCCTTATAATATACCACGCATACAATCAACAATATGAAAATATAATAATTTCAAATCATTTTCAATAATAATATGTGACATAATAGTTGAAAAATGTCTAAAATGGTTAATGCGTCTAAGTTCTATTGATTATTACAAATAAATGTTTTTGTTAAGTAATTTAATTGGTTTTTATTTGATATATATTATGAATGAATTTAAAAACGCTATTGTAAAATTAATTTATTGAGTGTAAAAATAAATTGTGACTATGTGTTTTTCGTTTTTATTTTTTTGTCTGTAGTTGATATAAATAAAACCTCATAAGGAACCTTGTATTTAATTGCCTAGCTTTTCGATAAAGAAACAAAAAATGTTTTCTTCATACATCAAACATAAACTAAAAAAAAAAAAAAACAGCGAACTAGCTCTGATGTATGTCTGCACAGCAGGTGTCAAACTAACTTTGTTATTGAGTAATGGATGGATTTAATTTAAAATCGATGATAAATCATTGCATACAAAAAACGATTGAGAGTGGAGATTGTCTGTCATACTTGACATTTTATTATAATACATATTTTGTATTGCTACAAGTAATTTATTATTTTATTAGGGTCTAGGTAATACGGTAATACGGTTTATTTATATTGGTAAATCCTTGCCAATAAACATTAAATTCTAGATAGGTATATAATAATTTTATTGAAAAACGTTTTATTTTTAAGGCTATAAAATCGGGTGCATATATATTTAAATAATATAGTAAAACATCAATTGAAATAACTAACTTATTATCTAATATTTATTCTATTATTCGTAGAGACATGCAGTTTGAATTTTGTTTTTATAATTATTAAAAGTTACATGCATTATTGATCACTAAATAATATTTAAAGATGTTCCTAATTTAGACGAATTTGATCAAAATTCCTACTTAAAGTGGAATTAAAAGTTTGATTCTTATAATATTTCAACTTTGTATTACATGTTTCACATCCTATTGAACAAGTTATATATCAGAATCAAGCAAAATTTATTAATTTAAACGAAGTGTTATTTAATCATTGCTTTTAGACTTAAACTTCAATATAATACGATTGAATAAAAATAATAAACAGAAGTTACAATTATGTTATACGACCAATACACGGCAATGGATGTAAAAAAAGTAACTTAGAAATGTACATGATAGTAATTTTTTATAAAATATTGTAAATTAGATTAAAATTGATAAGCTTTATATTATATACCTTAAAATATATTTTAAGATAAAATAATTAGTAGTCATAAAAATAATTTTTTAAGTGCTGGCATTAAAAAAGTTTAATTTTGACATTTTTATTGCATATTTTGCAGGTGTTTTTTTACACTTAAATCCGAACTTCAGTTATATATTTATAATATATCAGTTAAAATATTACAAATAATAATATTTATATTCATTAAACCATTATATTCATTTTATATTTCATAATATTTCTTCCGATTTACAGATTTTTCTATCGGGGTTTCATATCAGATAATCCACGCATATTAATTTTTAAGTGTACACTTAAATATACGATATAATATTCTATAAAGTATATTATTATTTTTTATTATTTATTCTTCATGAAGATAATGGGACCTACTGAATATGTTGATGTTGGATTATTAAAAGTAGTAAATTCTATCCGTGTATTATGATTTGTAAACAAATAATATTTTATTCAACATGTATATACATATATTACATAATATAATAACCGTTTTTTGTAGTAATGTTTGAAGCGATAAAAATTGTTGTAAACCTTATGACTTAATAGGAATTAATATTAAAATCTTATTAAATACGCCGTATATATATATATATATATATATATATATATATATATATATATAATATTTCACGTCATTAAAGTCATAAAACCAATCATTACATCAAAAACAACGGTTTTTTTTATATAATAATACTACAGACAGTAATTAGTAATTTTATTATCAATAAAATAATTTACCTATTTGCATGAATCACTAAGTTGGTATACTAAATGATTATGATAAATATCCATTTCAAAATGTTTTACTTTGGTTCAAATTATAAATCAATTTTTAATTTTGAAAAATTGGCTAAGTGGAAATTCGTGTAGCCGAAACATATACTTATCAAGATAACACACGGGAACTTCGATTCGATAATTGATTATATTATAGATATCGTACATATTTGAAACATTATATTTTGTTTCATTCCAATATTTACGTTTAAGTAAATATAGACAAAAAAGTTAAAATTTATTTTCCTTTTTGTATAACTGTATTAAACTATTACAATATATAAATGTAATTATTGATTATACAAAACGCATTATAACAAAACGCGTGTGGTAAACACGTTGTAAGGATAACTTAATCATAATAAAAGTACACACAAATGAATTTCAAACTAAATAATTATACAGCATAGGTACATAATTACATATTAATATTAAATATATTTACAAATGATAGAACATAAATATTTCAAGACGTCATTATATTAGTTTTACAGTATGCATAAAAGTCGTTTGATTCATGTGATAAAATAAAATAAGTTTCGATGAAGAAAATGATTTAAAAAAAAAAAACAATAATAATTGTATCATCAATCAATTGAATTAATGTTGAACGAGTTTCGTTAAATTAAGAACACGACATGTACGTATTATTAATTTATTTGAACAATAGTATATACTATATAGTATAGTATATAAATATGAGACCATAAAAATTAACAACCCTCGACAAAAATACACGAATAACATTATTGCGAAAAGTAATAACACTCATCATCCATCAAATGGAGTAGGTATAGAAACAATTAATAAATTGCGTGATGGCGAAACCATTATTAACATGTCGTCACGGACCTAAAACAATACATTTTATATTGTCAAATCAATAATTGATAAAATAAAAATCAAATAATACTTATTTTCTAGTGGGTGTTAATGGATGCTAGTTGAGACATTAAGTTTATAGTTGCAAATTAAAATTGATGGTAAAGGGCGGAATGGCCAAACGGGACACCAATAAATAACCTAATGTGGCCACCAGTGGTCATTATAACAATATTAACATTTCATATTAAAGTATAACGTGTTTATGGTTTTGAATAAAATAAAAAAATATATAATAAAGTATCAATGATTAATATAGCAACTACGATTGACAAACGTATGTTTTTACTAAGTAAATTTAACAGACCATTGATATAATATGTATATATGAGAACAAAAATACAAAATTAATAAAGTATAAACACTTATTGTTAACACATTTTAGACGAAAAGATGGCTGAAACCAAACAAAATTACCAAGGTTTAGACCTAGAGTGGCCGCATTCCCACATTTATATATTCTTTTAAAGTTTTTTTACACGATTTTTTTAGCATACACAAAGACACTTGAAACAGTTATAGATATGTAATAACTACATACATTAATTTATATCTACTAAATAACTAATTCAAGTGTTTCAATTTTTATTTATTTTTATCTAAAGAGATTATTACATTATTATTGTATCTGAACTATTAACAATAAAAAAACAATTAGAATAATAACAGAAACGAAAAGACGTGTAAACCTCATACAGTAATTTTTTAAAGTTAACATTTAATATTTTTTTGTTTTTCTCAATTATTAAGAAAAGTACTGGGAATTTATTAGTTTTTACCCCCTCTCTTCTTTTTAAAGCACCAACAACAACACTTTTCTATCAGAAAGGATTTTGAAATGGAATATTGAAATATTTTTCTCTTATAAAAATGTCTTCAGACAAAAAAAAACATACATCATTGTATAATCAATGCATTCGTCGTTTTTCTGAGAATCTAAAATTTAGTACCTACTTAAAATTAAACAGAAAATTTGACAAATTATTCACGGAAATGATTTATAAAGCATTCTTATTTTTATTCGAGTTTTAATCAAAACGAACAATGTCTTACTCACTCAATTACATGCTTCGATCACAGTACTCAGTACTAAAGTTAAGCTGGACTTCCACAAGTCTAATAATTCTGGTTCACTATCACCGATTGCTTCTGCTATCATAGCAACCAACACGTCACCAATAACCTTAAACATTGATAGTACAGACAATAAATATTTTACACAATAATTTAGTTTAATATAAGAATTTTGTTTATGTCAAACTCGATTTTACAAATCTATAATACTGATATTGTAATACTGATCAATAACGCCGGAACTAAGGTCAAACAAATTATTGAACTCATGATATTACAAAATTAATTTTAACATTCAAAAACCAAACATTAATATTATTACATATTTTTAAACACTACAAATCAAATTTAGGTACATGACAAAATTATATTTTATAATTTATAAGTTAGCCTTGATAATTTTTCACAACATTATCTTTATTAATTTATGTGAAATCAAATATTTTGAGTGTAATATACTGCAGTGATATTAAAGTACACTATTTGTTAATAATTTCCAATCGATATACGAAATCATAATTTTCAATTTTTTATGAAATTATTTAAAATCTATCAATTTTTATACTATTTTATCTGTATGTTACATTTTTCTTCAGTTTTATAGTATCAACTTTTAATATTTTTCAGTTAATTATATATAAAAAATTTAAAACAAGTTTGAAAATTTAAAATACGGAAGCACTTGTATTTATTCTAATGTAAAAATTCAAATATCCATAAATAACAATTAATATCAATAGCCAAAATTAGATCAGTTTAAATATTTAATTATCGTCATAAAAATTTTAATATCAAAATTAAACAAATTCAAGTATTCAACCAATAACATTACTATTTATTTAATTTAACTTCAAATTAGGTACCTACTATGTTACAACACATTTGTGAACAAAAAAATTGATATACTAATATACTACACTGCCTGCCCCGTGCACACCGTTGACCGTAAAAAATGCCACCTCTTATATGTTTCAAAATTTATTCAATTCGTTATAGTTAAGTATATTTAGAAACCTAATTTTTATTTATATGAATAATAATAATAAATAAATATAATAATATGGTTTTTTTCCCTATGACAGCATAGAGCATTAGAGCGGCCAATATTTATATGCAATTATTATCTGTAAAACCAAAAAAATATTCAATTTCCATTTGTTGAAACAAAATCTTTATGATGCGAAATATAAGAATCCTTTCTTAGTGTGTACTTACATTATGAAACAAAGATACTGTAAAAATTCCAAGTCTCAACCTATTATAGTTTACGCTCTACGTTGATTTTTTGTCTGTCAGGACAAAACCGTAGATTTATGTTATATAGATTTAATTTAATAAGTATTGTTATAATATTATAAATTAAAGAATTTTATTATCAAAATAAAATAAAAAATATACATAACAAACTTTAATTTGTGTTCAAATCTTCAAAATAATAGCACTGATGTAATCCATCCACCTCGTCTATACTACTTATTGATGTGAGTAGGTAAATAAACAAGTAACATAATATGATCAAATAAAACGATAAGCGTTTAGTTTATGATTTTGCGGATTGTATTATTATTTATTACTAGGTATGATATCAGTACAATATATGTTTGGAAATTATTTATTATGCATGTGCGAAGTGCAAGTAGGTAATGAATTGCTAAATATAGTGTAATTGAGTATTTCACGGAATTGAAAATATGAAAAACTACTTCGCGTATTATTTTTGTTGATTAGATTGTGATCAAGCAATTCAATCATTATAAAAAATATATACCTGTTCACAATAACTATGATATTGTATATTTAAATTAAGTACTGGTTTAAATTTGTATGTACAACAATAACAGCATTTGCCTTTCAATAAATCAAAACATTTTTAAAATAAAATTAGATACAATAGGATTAAAAATATCAATTGTGCTATTTGCCATAAATTATTCGAACACATAGTTAATATTAGTTAGTTCGTTTTTTAAATTGTGTAATATGATTTGTAATATTACTTTAGCATACAATTTTTATACCGGACGAATCTGGTACTAAACATTTATAGTTGCGTTGAAAACGTTTTACTTTTTCAATGTATATTTTTTGATAGGTTATCTATGCGTTATGTAGGAATGCAACTAAATATTTATCAGTGAATAAACCATGAGTAAACATAACTTGACGCTATAAATAATAAACTAAACAAAGTCCTGCGTAGACAAATAAAACTTAAATCTCAATTAGTGACATTCATACACATTATAATTAATTGCTAAAAAGTTTATTATAAACTTCACATTTTTAAACAATTCTTGTAATTATCTATAAGTATTATAAAATAAAATAGGCATTTATATTTTAGTTTTCTTTTTAATATGTTTTTTTCCCAAAATTTTATTTAATAAATTTTTAATAAATAAAAAAAAACTGCATAATACTTATATTTCATTAAAAAAAAACTTTGTTAAACTTAAGATAATGTTTTAATAATAAATATTTACTCACCTGAAAATGTTTCGCTGTAAGTCCATATTTTTTATGTTTGATACCAAGATTTGTAAGTAATGTTTCTAACTCTTCAGGTTTGTCAAGTTTATCGATAGTCGACGCCAATGCAGCACCTACTTTTGATGCATGTGACATAAACTGGGGATTAGACGCAAGTTCATCTATCGATAAGTTCTTAAGCCGTTTGAATAATGATTGGTATTCGGGATTTTCTTTGAATAACCTTTTAGTAATAAATATTATTAAAAACTGTATTAAATTAATTTTATTCTGGAAAAGCATGTGCCTTCAGAAGAAATTTGTTTGTGTGTGCTTATGTATACAAAATAAAATAAAAAAATATTTGATCACGCAATTATTATAATGGAAGAGTTATAGTAGTCAAAAATTAAACAAATTTAGAAAAAAAAAATATCTATTTTCATCAATAGTTTTTCTTTCTTTTATTATTTATTATTTCTAATATTTTATGTAAAAAAAATAAAACATTCTAAGAGTAATAATTCCAAAGTAAAATGTAATGTATTATAATAGCTGTGATTTATAACCACGACTTGTCATGTTTAATGTTAACGTGTCAATCAAATGCTGTGGTTGTTTTAACAATTAAAATTCCAAAACACGAACTAATTATCTAAAGTGATGAAATTAGTATGTTTAATAATACTAACATGGCTAAGAAATAAATACCAGATTCGTTTTTGAAAAAGGATTTCTTAATTTATTTGGAACTATGATCAATTCATGTATAACAGTTATATGC
Source organism: Pentalonia nigronervosa (assembly GCA_014851325.1). Lineage (NCBI taxonomy): Eukaryota > Metazoa > Arthropoda > Insecta > Hemiptera > Aphididae > Pentalonia > Pentalonia nigronervosa. Next base: position 128,679 of record JACXSJ010000444.1, on the reverse strand, counting down.
TTAAGAGCTGTATTGTTACGTCGCAAGAGTATTCATTTTATTTATTTATTCGTTAATTCGATTAATGTTGATTTTAGTTATTTATAGCGCGTTGAGATATAAAGTTTTTAAATAACAACTTTTTTTTTATATCCCTATACATTATCGGAGGTTCTCAAAAAACATAGTGGTTTTATATTAAAGTCGATTTGTATAGATGGAAATTTGACATACATTTTCTCTAGACTCAAGATTGGTTTTATATTTGATTCATTGATTTGTGCCACGAGGATACCGTCTCGCACTCAAAGTCGTAGAAAATTCAAATAGTCGGTTAATTTAATTTTTTTTTTTTAACGGACCATGAACACGTCCGCGAGTACAGCGATATTACATATTTTGTATTTTATTATGCACAAACAGGTACCTGATGACCAATGCTGACGCCAACTGGCTCGGGTCCTGTGCGAGCGCCGACCACGAATCTTTGAGTTGCGAAATCTGAAGAGGACTCAGTGGACTCGACATTTTCGTGTTCAAGTGTGCGGTGTGCCTGGCGGCCGATAGCGAAAGTCGGCGAAACGTAAAGGCGTAACGTTTCGAGACAGACTGAAACAGTTGTGTAGACTGTACCTCTACTCGTATAAGAATCCGCTACGACAAACCGTACACGCACACACGCACACACGCACGCACGCACGCACGCACACACGCACACACGCGGCGCGCGCACACACACACACGCGCACACACACACACACACACACACGCACACGCACAAATTACGTCACGTGATCTATTGTAGACTCATCTAATACAGATAAGGCGCGTTAAATTGTTAGCAAGAATGCGTGCATTTCGATCACATGTGCTTAGGAGCACTGATGTATAGTCGTGTGCGCACTGCCAAGGCGTTTCATTTATATGGTCCCGCCGTGGCTTATTTGCCGTTGCGTTTACCGCGGGCTTAATTGGAACTGAATAAAAAAAAAAAAATCAATCGACACAGCTCGCAGTAAACGCAAGGGAGCCGAAGAATAGGTCAAATGTACGCACATGGGTCGGGCTGTATGATAAAATTACTGCGTAACGAATCATCGGAAAGATTCGATCATAACGTACCGTAAAATGGGGGTGACTCTGGACAGTTTTGAACGTTTTTTTTTTTTTTTTTTTTAACTAATCTCAATTATTATTATACGTATACGGTTTCTAAAATAATGAAAAAAATATACAATACCATTTAAGTACTTGAAATCATATTGAAGAATAATCGTTATGTCCATTGAAGTTCCCGCTTAATTAAAAAGTTGAATGCTGTCCAGAGTCACCCACAAAACGGGGTGATAGATATCTTTTAAAAAAATTGAAATAAAAAACCATACCTATATATTTTTTTCAAAAATAACATAATTTGTTAAGTGTTTTCAGTAATTAGTTTCTTTTGCATTTAAACGATCAAGTATTGTATTTGTCACAATGACTCGTTATCTATTGGCGAGTACAGCCGGACGATGTGTCTGAATTTGTAGTTCGAACGGCATTGCCCCACTAGAGTCGCTGTGCGCAATATGGACAACAAGTGGCTAGATACTATATTATAATATCCGTCTTGTCACACCTTTTTTACGTATAATCTGAGTATAATAATTTTGTTGTCCAAAGTCTCCTCGAGTTTTGTAATAATTTAGAAAAATGTACACTTCAATATGAAACCAAATCACTACAGAATTCAATTACGTACCTATAGTAATATCAAGTACTTTCACATTTTTCAGTATTCTGGATTGGGATAAACAATTTATATGCTCGTCAGTTAATTTTTTTAATTCGTTCGTGCTGATCGGTGAAAAAATATTCAAAAAAAAGCAACAAACTCAATATCTACCATTGCAATACTGGTAATGGTTACTTTTTCAATAAATCATCACGAGACATGGAAATTAGATAGATTATATATTAGCGATGTTTCAATAGAGAGATTCACTTATAATTAAAAATAGGTACCTAGATTAAAAAAATCAATAAAGATTAGAAAATTTGTGAAACGATTGAACGATTTAAAAATTATTCATATAACGCATATAATATACTAGCTGTCCCGCCCAGTATTGACTGAGCCAAATATTAAGTTAAGTGACTCAAATGATTTACATGCATCTAAACCACCTAGGTAGGTAATCCACTGCATTGGATCGCGGACAATATGTGAGCAGTAAGCATCCACCTGCGGTGGATTACGGACCCCATAAGGTGCGTAAGTGAGTGAATTTAGAATTAGATAGGTTCATTTACCGGTAAACCCGGCGTTGCCCAGGGAAAAAAATAGTGATTTATATTGTAAGTGGCATCCGTTTTCTTTTGTCGAATTTTTTATTTTGATAATACTAATACGCATTATATAACTCTTTCTGTTTGATGCATATAAAAATTTAGCTAACGCATGCGCATTAAAATAAAAAATATGACGAAAGAAAACGGTAAATACAACATAATATCTAAATTGAAATAGGCTGACAACTAATAAAACTCATACCTCGCATTTTATACTAAACTTAAAAAAAAAACTTCGTTTTTTGAAAAGTAATTTTTATTATTTTTCAAAAATGCTACATAACTACCGATTAACCAATATTTCTTTATAAGCAATATTATTAGTTTTTCACCAGGAGCATATATGTATGTTTTTTTTTTTGAGCTTACACGGGAACAGGCAACATAAAATTGTCCATGAGTGAAGCAGAAATCGATGATGTCAATTCCTGAAACTTTCATTGTCTATCCTTGTACCTTATTAATTGACATAGTAAAACAAAGTTTAATAGGAAATTGGACACGTTTAAATTCAAAGGATACTTGTTTGTTATCATTGGTATTCTTGGGATATATATAATTTGACCACTCGCTGAGCCGGTAAGAATTTCAGCTTCAATAAGGTTTTTTTCAAAGATAATATTTTTAATCTCGTTCCATTGCACAATTTGGGAGTATTTAAATTTCGCATGAGAATAATAGGCGCACTAATTTTTAAATCAAGTTTGTGGAGGGAGACCTGATGGATTTAATGAGTTAAGAAATTCAGTCGGAATATCTATAGCTTCATCTTGATTAGTAAGTGTATCTTTAGAAATATAGTTTTTTTATCAGTTTCGAAAATGGAAAGAACTTTTTCGTTTATGATGTTGACGGTGTCGTTTTTAGGGGCAAAAATTGCACGTTCACGGAGCCATTCATTAGGTTTATTGGGAAAATGAAAAATTTCAGAATAAACTCTGTTGATTAAGTTATTTTGATCAAGAACCGAAATCGCAAATGCAGAATTTATGTGTATCATGCTATCCTCATCATTCTGAAAAGTTCCGTCACCAATTTTCAAAAGATGTTGTTAGAAGAGCTCAGCATTATCATCATCACCAAGGTGTACACGCATATTGGTTGTTAATCTCAAAGATGTTATGTAAGACTAAATATATGATGACTTTAACTAATAAATGCTTGTACATAAATCTGATAATAAGTTCATATAACTAATACCATTGTTAATCACAACACCATTGCATTTATTTTCACACTTGTTTAAAAGTAAATAGGTTTTTTTATCGTACGAAACGTTCCGTGGAAATGAGAACTATTGTTTCTCTTTCCATTGTATTTGTTGTTTTGTTGTGATTTTTTTTCTACCATTCATAGCAAACTCTTAAGTCTTAATTATAATATGCTCACGCTTGATTTGAAATAGACTTCAAAGGAGTTTATGCCATCGAATCAAAAGACCCTAATATCGGATTGTTTAGCTATAATATATAATATTATATTACATATCTCCTTACACCAGATTATCAACTATGATTCTACAATTAGAATGTATCGTATAATAATATTGAAATATAAAAACAATAAATTACATTAAACGTAATATTAAGACGAGACAAATTTGATTTAACAAACACTAATTAATTACACCGATTTAACACATGCGACGAAGAAACAGGAATTTTCGTGGTATCTTCCTTTTAGTGGAACCACATTCAAACTGATTAACAATCTTCCTATACATACTTGCATACTGTGTTTGACAAATTTCTCTATGGTTCAGTAAGTTCTCACAAAAAAATGGTCAGGAAAACAGTAACATGAGTACCAATAGTTTTTTAATTCGCAAAAAATTGATAATGTACAAAAAGTCATCAATGTGCAAACAGTTTTTAATTATTTGCAAACAACTTTAGACGTAAAAAGAGATTCATGAGCAAAAAGTTAGCAATGTGCAAACAGTTTTTTTATAATATGCCAAAAGTTTTGTGTTGTTGAATAATTACATGTACAGAGAGATATTCATGACGTGCAAAAGTTATCAATGTGAGAACAGTTTTGTAATGTGCAAACATCAGTGCATTAATTATTCTACAACTTTTCGGTACATTGATTTATAGACATAAAAAATTACAAAAATCATAATGTGGTCGACTATATTGTACTGAAAAAGTTATTTGTGGTAATAATGCTGATATAAATTAATATTTATAATACATCAGAAATGGAAGAAATGTATTAATTGAAGAAATACTGATTACATTAAAATAAACATTATAATATTATTAAATATTGTTATAAATACATTAATAGGCATATATCTTTAAGCAATATTTGAAAACAAATAATTCTAAAAATCGTATTGATTCTTATGAAACCTTCTATACACACTTACTATTATTTCAATCAACACTACAATCTGTAGGTACCTACAACAAACATTTTGTTGGTAACATTCTACAACATAAAACAAGACATGATGTATTGTGTTGCATTGTATATAATAATTAATAAAATAATATCCATTGAGTAAGTGACGTATTTTTAAAACAATACATTTAGATGCCTTCACTTTTCGGAGGTATTACATTTTTAAAGATAAAACTGTATCGTTTTTTTCTTGAGAAATAGACTAACAAAATAATAATGGTTATGTGTGTTGCTCTCTACCGAAAAATGATAGTATATGTAAACAACGACAATGCTATTTTAAAGTTAGGTATAGTAGTACTTTTTATCCACTAGAGTGTGTAGAAGTTGTGGTTTTTCGTAATATTCATATAAGCGTTACCTTTTTCACAGTTTTCGTAGTTCTTACAAATAAAACATTTTAAACAGCACAATGACAGTGTTTGACTTTTAAGAAGTAAGAAGTTATGTTACATGTGTATACTTCAATTAATAGTAAAGGACGTTAGGTAGGTATGTATAGGTACTCCTGTACTGAATGATAATTTTTACATTTAACACTCATCTCAAAATGTCATCATGGTCTCCTATATAGTATATACAGGTGCTCTAATTTAGAAATACAATAAAGTGTTCTCGGGACCAGTACTTTTCGAATTTAAGAAAATATATAGGTTTCCTAAAGAAACTGCATATAATCATGAAAATAATTATAATTATAATTTAACTTATTTAATATATATTATATATAATAAGAATATAATATATATATATTAAACTTTACAACAAATATTTTGTAAATTGTACCAATTTAGCACCCGTTAGTTGTGTATAACTCCAATGTCTCCAACACTGTGCCAACATGGTTGTTTGTGAGCTTAAATTAAAAATCATTAATATACTCTGTTCAGTTAATAAAAGGTAGTCGGCGGCCACCGGTTTTTGATAGTGGAAGTCAGACAACAATACAATTTGTTACCCACCACCAACTCAACTACCCGTGTAGTATTGTAACACCCATGACGACTACGTTTCTTAACTTAAACAGAATATAAGTAATTTCGTGTAAAAAAAGTGGATTTTCATAAACATGGATTTAGCAATGTTTGGTCAGATAATGCATTTCAATCTTCAAATTTGAATGTGAGTTATGGTAGAATATTTGGCTAGATAGTATTTCGGGAGTCAAATGTAGAAAACTCCAAGTACTTTTCTTAATGATTGGGAAAAAATAACATCTGGTGTTCAGACTTTTAATTCTGAAATAAATAACAGGAAATACTTGAAATGGATTACCAATCATTTATATTAAGATTTTCTAGACATAAACATGATAAAATAATACATTTTCAGTTTTGATTATTTGGTATAGGTATTATTATAATATTGATTTTTGTTTGCTAATATTTTCTAGCACCAAAACGAAGCTAAATAAACGTTGGTTTGTGGAAACGATATTGAAAAAAATCTAATAAATTTAGATACAATTTGATGTACATCATGGTTGTGGGTATGATAATTTGATAATTAACTGACCGGCGACTGCGGTCACAATTGCACTTTTTAACGTGTCCAAACAATCCATTAACTTTTGTCAATAGACAGCGCTGCTATTATTAATTTAGATTTTAATTTAGTTTTCAGATTTTCAATATCGAGTCCAGGGACAAAATGGTGAAAAAATGCAAGTAAACTCAGTCCCTCTACTTTCTACCAGGATTAAAAAACATTATCTTTGGCAAATTATATAAAACGTACGGTAGTATGCTCAAGCCTTAAAGTTGAATAAAAAAATTTCCTCCGTTAAAAATGATTATTTATTTTCGAAATGTGATCATTTTAATTTCATAACATTATTTTATTAAATTTTATTACACAAAAATAACTCTTATTCAATTTATTTTATAAATATTTCATTATGTTTAATGATTAAATAATTTTACTATAAGTATTTATAAATATTTAAGTCCAGTTTTTTTGGTATCGGGAAAACTCGGAAACTACCGACAGATATTGAACGGGTTTTTTATAATTTAAAAAGCATACTATGGAACAAGTCATAAGCATAAATTTTTAGACCCAACTACTACTGTGCCCGGAATAGTTAGCGTTGAAATAGGAAACACCAGTAGTTACATTTGACCAATAGGAAAAAAACATGTAACTGGACAAGATTAGTGATAAAAAATTGCTTCCATACATGATATGCCATAGAACGTCAATTAAATTTTTTTGGCTTATCTTTAGTAAGCATAGCGTAGAGTATCTTTTAAAACTGTGCTTATCGCTCCTAGATATTTAATAGTCATTGGCAGAAATTGAATTAAATATATTTATACCTTTTCTCTGATTAGATACCTACTTTTATACGTAAATACTTAATTTAATAATGATTTAGTTAATAGTGGAGTATGATAAACTGAAATAATTAGTTTTGAAACTATTTTTCGATATTTTAAATATTTTCAAATTTTACATTGTTTTCCACGCATGGATGGATAGATTTGGTTTGATTATAAATGAATATAAATAATTAATGAAAAATATATACATTAATATAATATAATAATATTTATATATTTTTAACAATAAGTACAGTATGCCGTTTAGAAAAACTATTATAGCCTGCCTGGAGCTCTTCAAATCTGCTAATGAGTATAGACATCAGGGCCGGATTAAGCACGAAGCCTAGGAACCGGGGCCCTAAAATATTGAAGGCCCCGAAGAATACTTTTATCTCAAACCAAGTTCAAAATATTTTAAGTATAAATTTTATTTTGATGATACCTTTTTTTTAATTTTCGTATTACTATTATTTGTATTACGCCGTGTATAGAAGCTGAGTACCACTCGCATGCGGACAGAGTGATAATATCGGACTGTAATATTGTTTGTATACGCCGCATACCCGAACCAGCTAAGATATAACGTTATTTATCTTATTTCCGACAATATTTTGTTATTTGTAGATTTTCGAATTTTATATTAATTTTGTTCAAGTTCTACATATCGATGAAAAATAATTTGTGGTGATTTAAAAAGTCTTGATGAGAGAATTGTAGCTTTAAAGAGTCTCAGTGAAATGCTGTGATTAGCTAAAGTACATTCTATTAAAGTATTTTCTGATAATTATTATACCATATACAATCGCTTAAAATATTTAAGAGAAAATATGTAAATAAGAAAAGGTACACAAAACGAAGCACAAAGTATTATTAAAAAAATAACATCACTTGACATTGCATTCATGACAGTACTTGAACAGAATTTTAAAAATATTTAACAAGATTAGTGTTATAATACACAAGAAGTCACTTGATTTATCAGTTGTTGTTGAGCTTTTAAAATCTTTACGGGTGTATGTTAGCTCAATAAGAATCAATTTTAATAATATAGAAAAAATAGCATTATCTCTGTCTAAAGCTGTTTTTAAAATGTATAATACTTAAAAAAAATTATTTGTAAGTTAAATCCGGATGAAATGATTCGAATTATAGAAAATACAACTTCATCTGGACAGGAGAAGTTTAGAGTAGAAATATTTACAGTTATAATGGACAAATTCTATATATGCCTGCCAAAAAGACTCGAGCAATATAACAATTTAGATAAAAAAGTTTGGCTTTCTAATTTATTTTAAATCGATGGCTGAGAAGAAAATCGTGGGTATGGAAAAAATTCATGGTAAAATATTGTCTGGACAACCTTGATTGTGACATTTTTTCTGAAGAAATGATACTTTATTCCAAATTAGTAGATGAACAGGATGAAAAAGAAAAAATTAAAAAGCCATAAGCACTAAAATGCTTCAATTTATACATGATATTAAACTCAACTAAGTTTTTCCTAGTTTGGAAGTAGCATACAGATTGTATCCAAGTCTCCAGTTGCCAACAGCAGCGCAGAAAGAGCATTTTCAAATTTGAAACGAGTAAAGAACGAATTGAGTTCTACCGTGAAAAATCAAATGCTTGAACTCTTTAGCATTAATGACCATAAAAATATCTCTACTAAAAAAAAGAAATATACATAAAATTATCGTGGAGCTTCAAAAAAAGAAGAAACAACACGATAATACATTAGTTTTAAAATATTATAATTTTATTTTAACATTTAAAGAATAATATAATATGTAACGAAAATTAACTATCATATCAGATATTTTAATATCTAATATAATATTAAAGATTTTTAAACATATTTCTATACAATCAATTAATTTGTATCATTTTGTTAAAGAGATAAAATTTAGTTATTGCTAATAAATATTGTAAGGACTAAAGGCGGAGGGCTTTTGGACTATTAGGTTCCAGACCCGATAAGCTCTTAATCCTGGCCCTAAGTATAGTATATTTATTTTGAAAACAACATACTATATTGGTAGGTACTTTACTAAAATAATAAACTAATACGTAGGTAGGTACTTGCATTTTTATGAATTATTTATTTTTATTAAATGGCACAAAAGACAAGACAGTAAAAAAACAAAAAAAAAAAAAATTAACGTAATTATTTTTGTTTACATTTAAAATAACTCCGTTTTTAATAATATAATGTTGTATGCTTAATCTTTAGTTTGATAACTTTGTCATATATTTTGTTTTGTATAATAAAGGAATAATACAAATAATGGCATAATACAGCAAGATATACTTGATTTGCAAGTCCGTGATGAATGATACGCTAAAAACATTTTAATTAAACAAATATTTTTAAACTTAACCTTAATATTATAATAACTTTAAAGTATAGATGATAAACACATAAATATACATACATTGTTTGCAAGTTTACACGCAAATAATAACTTATATTAGCTATAAATACCTAAGTATAATAATAATGCACTTTCGAAGATAATATTAATCAATTATTAACCACGTGATTGCAAAGTTCAAAATATACGACAATTAATAAAAACACGAATACAGATTAACAATATTATAATTATTATTAAACTACGTACATAACGATATACGGTGCGCCCAGCTACGATGGTCGTTACAGAAAAAAAAGTATATAGAGTATAAGACTTTATCAAATTATTTTTAAAAAACTATTCGAAGTGCGTTTAGAAAAAAAATAATGCCCGTAAAAAAAATTAGTACTCCGGTCGGCTATAAAAAAACCATTTTTACGATAGTAATATTAAATCGTTTTTAACGTGTTACAGAAAATAATAATAATTTTACCATAAGCGAGTGCTTTGAATATTACGTCATTACGATGTATTTTTGTGTCGGGTTCGGCTCTGCAAGCGGTGTGGACTCGACCAAAAATATTATTAAAATTAAAAACAATAACTCTTGTGTTGATAAAATAACAATTGCGTTTACGACAATAATGGCCACCGGCGTTTGGATCGTCGAACACGTGTAGACGACCGCCGATTAGAACAGTAACGGCTGAGGCCCGACCGCGTTGTCGTTTCTGCCCTCGTGGTTTAACGCCAACACCTTATACACCACGTCTAGGTCTCCCGGGAGTCTGGGCACTGATAACCCGTAACCGAACGACTGCGGTTGTGGTTGCCTATTCACTCGCGGTTGCTGCTGCTGTAGCAAGTGTTGCTGTGCGAACTGCGGCAGAAGCGTTAACGGACCGTCGTTGAACTGCAGTCGCTGTTGTTGCACAAATTGGACGGGTTGCTGCGGCAGCGGCAATTGGACAGTCTGCAATTGCAGTTGCTGCTGCGGCTGGAAGACTACTGCCCTTTGTTGCTGTTGCCGTTGTCGTTGTTGTTGTTGTTGTTGTCGTTGTTGTTGTTGCAGTTGTTGCAGTTGCTGTTGTTGCAGTTGTCGTTGTTGGACGACCTGTTGCCGCTGCTGTTGTTCTTCGAGCACCGCCCTCTGCTGCAGTTGTTGTTGGAACCTCAGCTGTTGTTGCGCCGCAAACGACTCTCGCTGCTGCAATCCTTCCCGCGACGGTACCGACTGTAGCTGTTGCTTTGACAACTCGACGCTTTTCAGGAACTCCAGTTCGCTCCTGTCCGGTTCAACCGTGTTCCGGTCGCCACCGTCGCCCGATTCCGCCCGGGTTTCCAAGGCCAGTATTTTCTGCCTCTCCAGCTGTCCCGGTTCCGTGTAAATGGGTATGACGCGCCGCGGGACGCCTGCCGAGTCCTGTTGCACCGTGAACGCCGTCAGCAGAGGTGCCTCAAAAAAGTCAACCACGGTCCCGGTGTCCGTGGCCGACGCAGTGGCCGGTGCTGTGGACGGCGCGGCCGGAGTCGTGCGCAGCGCGTTGTTCTGCGCGTTGTCGGCGTCGTCGTTGACGATCGACACGGACTTGGTGGCCTCGGGTGAACTGGGCGTTGGCATCAGTGTCGGCAATAGCGGGGGCAACAACGACGGTGATGTGGAGGCGGCAAACGCTACTGCCGCCGTCTTGGGCGACACTGGAGTAGACAACGCTACCGCCGGTGTAGGCAATGCTTCGGCGCGAGTAGTAAACGCCGCTGTCGGCGTCTGCGAAGGCGTGAAGTTTTCACGTTCCTGTTGCAGCTGTTCCGTTGGCTCTTGCGCGTTCAGTCGGAGTTGCTGCTGTGGGTTCTGTCGCTGTTGTAGACCTTGTGACCGGAGTCTCTGCACTTCTTCATCCTGCGACTGTTCTAGCCTCCGCTCTTGATCCTGTAACTGTCTATTCTGTTGATCTTGTAACTGTATTTGCTGTTGGTCTAGTATTTGTATTTGCTGCTGATCTAGTAATCGTATTTGCTTCCGTTGATGTTGCTGTCTCTGTCTTTGTTGTTGTTGTTGTTGTTGTTGTTGTTGTTGTTGATATTGCTGCTGTTGTTGGAATTGTTGTGATTCGACTTCCGCCAGTTTTACTTCGGATACTCTATCTTCTTCTTCCAAGCGATTGAGTACTTTGAGCAAAGCTTTACGCAACTTTGGATCCAGTTTCACCGGCTTTTTGGCCAAGCCATTAATGGACTCGGCATCCAGAGAACTAGGAATTCCTAGTTGTTGTTGCTGATCAGCCCAACAAGACCCGGCGATTAAAAAAAGCACACATAATGATGATGCCTATAAATAAGACAAAGTAAAATGATTAGTTAAACATAATTTGACAAAAAATATTTTAATACCATAGACATTATGAATAATATACATAATACACATTGACGTAAAATAGTAGGTACGATAGGTTTTGAAGTGGACACAGAAACAGTGACGAAGTCATTATGAGAGGTTAAAGAGAAAAGTACGTATATAGATGTTAAGAAATGTTAGATGATTGATGATTAAAGAGATTTTGTTGCACGATTTTAAATTCTATGAATCCTGATTTTTCAGAATCGATCTGCAAGCACGAGAAAGTGTATTATTATTGATCAACGAATTCAGTTGATTATGTAAGACAAGAGTAAATTGAAATCAAACATTTTGTAAATTTTAGTTTTAATCCAAATGAAGAACGATGAAAATAAAAAAAAAAAATCGTTATTAATAATAATTATATACTATAGTTAACAAATGTACAAACATTTAGATTAAATATATTTATAAATGATGACTAATAAATTGAAATATTAATCAAATCGTAGAATTTCAAGTACAATATAGTTCAAATATACATAATAAAAAATAGTTTTGGATTAAAAAATAGCCAAAATTGTTATTTTTAATATATATAAGTACATATTTTATAATTCTTTGCTGAATATTTTAGACTTGTATTCATTTAGGCAATAGAGTTGATGCTGTGATAATGTAATAAAAATTAATTTTCTGCAAAAATAATCTATGGACTTATATATAAATTAAATAATTTATTTTTTTAAAAAACATTTTCTTTATTTATAAAAGTTTATTAATATTTTAGGAAGATCCTTAATTCTTACAAGTTATTTAGTATCTATCTATTTTTTGGATACGCATGTTGTTACACAATTTTTATTCAATGAAAGTAAACATAAATTATTCATGACAACTTACAAGTATCTGTATAATATATGTATTTTATAGTTATATATATTGTGTATTTTGTAATTTATTTTTGTGAAATGGATAAAGTTGTAGAAAAATTACAATTTAACCGTATGATTTAGTAAGTGCTTCAAACACATTGTCATTATTCGTTAGTGCAGTATATATAGGTACATTCATGTTGTATCAACACGGGAGGAGATAATAATAGTAATACTTTTCATAACCTCACGTGCATAATAATATATTGGTAATTACGTATATTTTACACATCATTCAATATATTATTTTCACATTGCTTTCATTGGATTCGCGATTACAATTGCCGGCAGGTATCCAGTGTGTCCATATATATTTATATATGTAATAACTAATGACTAAATCGTGTGCAAATTGTAAAAAAATCAAAACAAACGTTCCGTCGACAACTAATGGAAAGAAAAAAAACAATTTGAGATTACCTACAAGTTACAACTGATCACTATTATATTTGCATATTATACACTTATAATTTTATCATACACTTTATAAGTTATTTTTATAGGTATTCTGTGAAACCGATTTCGAAAAATATTGCATAATTTTTGCGATTTTAATAAATATATACCTACGTACTCAGGCATGACGTTCTGATATCTACTATTTATATAAATCATAACAAATGTACAGTATGCTTACACAGTTATTTTTACAGCACTTCTATTGTCTGGATATGTACAACATTACAATTATTTTACAAAGGCGTGCATTATAATTAATTATAAAGTTAAGACCAAAAACAAAAAATTATTTTTACATTAATTTTTAACTTAACTATAATTCGTTCATTTTCTAATCAACTTAATAATTAATCAATCAGTTTATAATTATCCATTGTAATAACTTAGCTTTTTAAGTTAATTTGAAAAATAATAGGTACCTCGTAATTGCGTTAAATTAAAAACGTACCTATTTGAGTAAATAATAATACAAATATATAACTGTAGTTAAAATTAAAAATCAATTAAATATTATTTGTTGAATTACGCGTGACACAATGATTTTAAATAAAAGTATAAGGGATAAAAATGTCTTGATTTAATAATTTTGTAGACAAAAACATAATTTTCAAACAATTTTACATTTAGAATGCAGTGTGCTATTAAACAGAATAAAGTAAATTGTTAATAAAATGATTAATTATTAAAAAAGAAAAATGAAAATCACTATTGTTTGACCTAGGTGATTTTTAAAAACAACATGTTTGACATTTTTTTTAATTAAACAATATATTACTAAGTAGTTACATAATATATTGCATATTACATATTATAATTTTTATCCATATTAACTTTAAGCTTTTAGAATTGAGTATATTATTTGGTATATTATATTAACTTTTGACACATTAAGCCAAATAATCAAATTCTAGAGTCTAGACATATTATTTTTGTCTTAGTTCTAGAAAAAAAATGTTTTACAAAGTCTGTAGTATAATTTGATAGCCTGTAAGTTGTTGTATTGTAAGAATACATAAAATTTTAAAACGTTTTAACAACAATTATATGATATATCATAATCATATATTTATATTATTATAACCGATGTCTTGTACAGATATGATACCATTGTATGAATAAAATGCTTCTTTTTTTAATAGTGAAATATTTGATTGCCTCGTGAGTATTTACTCAAGACAAATAAATATTCGGCCACCACGAGAATTTCGAAACTTACAAGATTTAGTCTGGCACTAGACTTGACGTGCCCATACGCGCCTTAACGTTGCAGCTCATACAATATATTTTACGAGCCTGACTACACGTGCCACGTGCGTCTAAGTCACAAACTTATAACTATGTGCCCATACAATAGCATATTTTTATATGATTGGACGTAACCGCGGAACTATATATTCAAATATTACCAACAAGACTTAGATAAACTGTATTATATAATGTAGTATAATACTATAACATTATTTTAATTTGTGGTAGTATTTTCGTTAAGTGCTCCGCTAAAAAGAGTGGTCTGTGACGAAACCATACACACACACACACACACACACACATTTAATATTGTATTATTATACACATATTATATTATGATAAATATATATCGGCAAAGACCAATGCAACACACCGAGCAAAGTCGTATTATTATCATCATCGTAGAGGAGCGCCCCGAGTCCTTTTCCCCACTTGACAGTCGTCGTTGGTTTTATTTATTTATATTTTGTACCTACGTCTCGCGAGGCGACGCGTGGAGAAATCATCCACGTGTGGTGCGGTTGCCCATATAACGTACGCTCATTCGTTTTTGTTTACTCGGCGGTCGTGTGCGAAATATCAAGTCATGAACTGTTGACCCGTCTGCGTACAGACATGACCTCTCCGAGGCGGCGGCAGAAAGCGCCGGAGTGAAAGCGTGTTCGGGTTGGGCTCGGTGTTCTCCATCAAATTTGTTTTTGATACAACACGTCGTAACTCTGATTTATCATAATAATAATAATAATAATAGTAAATAATAACATCGGACCCGTCCGAAGCGGGTGGCGAAATCGTAACGAAATTTTTTTTTTACTTTTCAATTCTACGCATTTTATGTATGTATCCCGTTTTGCGGTCGACGTCTAAAATATACATGTACCTACCGCTGCACAATGCGATCTTATGCACGCGGGCGGGAAAAAAACGTGTAGAAGCTATTTTTTGTTTTTATAATAGCGTTCTAGTGCGTGGTAGTATCTACGACCATAGTATTTTTATAACAACACTCTGGCACGAAATCGACGATTGTGCACAATACTACAATAGTACAATATTATTATATAATGCATTATACAGAGCAATATAATTGTGCGATGGTCTGTACACCGCGACGCCCGAAGAACGTGTCCGAACGAGGTAATATTTTTAACCTATAAGCCTATACACGTTGATATCTTATACTGCGCATAAAATAAACCATAAAGTGTTATTACGAACGACGGTTGACATAATAAGCGCAAACGCATAAAACGAGATAATATAAAGGAAATAAAATACAGTATTGTATAAAAACGTCTAAATAGGTACCCGGGTTAAGTTGCTTGTGTTTCATTCTGGAATTATTAAATATTAAATGTAGAACTGTATCGTTCAAAAGTCCAGCCTCATAAATCGACAAATATATTAAAAGCTCAAAATATTTATATTATTTACAATTGGTTACCGAAGATGATTTATACATTTATAATTTATTGGTATAGGTTTAAGAAAATTTTATGTAGATACATTTGGCACATTACAAAGTGATTTTTTTTATTTATATTACTTTTACAAAACCACTTATATTATACATTTACATTATAAATTATTTAATGTTGACGCGAGCTATATATTATCTAATATATCATAGATGTAATTTTGTAATGGCGTTTCTTGACACTATAATTTTGGTTACAAATGATATTTATACATATTTTTTTTTTATAACTTTTGCACTTATTCCTATTACAGCTGTTATGAAGAATGTGATATTAGTTCCCATACTTAGGTACCAATAAAAATTTAATTGGATCCCAGGAATTTTTCTGTTACGTACACGTAAACACATTGTTCACTGCTTCTATACATTTTTAACATAATAATATGTACAATTACAAAGCACAGAAAAATAACAGCGCCGTAAAAATATATCAACAGACTATAATGCGGACAAAAGATTAAAACATCAATAATTATTGATTTTATAAAAAAAAATATTTGTATCACACACATCATTATACATAATATGGGTACCTACTATTGTTATCAAACACCGAATTATTTTGTATTATCGTTTTAAAACATTTTTAAAATCGAAACGAAATAAGGGTGTTTTTTTTTTTTTAACTGGAATCTATTCGGATTTACCGAGCTGCATGTGTCACTTTAGGTTAAACATGGCCACGCGAGCACATTTAGTGGAAACAGTATACAATAATGTGTAGACGGCGGGAGGGACTTTCGGGTGAAAGTGATAATGACGCCGTACAAAACCGATTTTGATTACGAATATCGGCGCCGTCCGTATAATGGCCGCGCGCGAGCGTAGATATATTTTACTCTTTAATCCGCGCGAAACACGGACATATTATTTTCTTCCCGAAAGCAAAACATCATAATTATCATATTGTTTCTAATGTGCGGGGACACGCGCAATTACCGAAATCTGTACGCACACCATGGCACCGATCGTCCTCCTGTGCGCTGCCGGACGAGCGACGGACATTATGGTAGGTACGCGATTTATTTTACGACGTTCACACGCCACCGCGGCAGGTTATAATAAAATCGACGAAACGCGGTAACCGTCCATTTCGGGACTTACGACCGCGGCGTGTCCGCGTGAACGTCGTTTATTATCGAAGACGCGTCACGAGCGTGACGGCGATGCAATAATGACACAATAATATTATAATGTATAGGCATGCGCGCACTAATAGCCCGGCCGAAAAATACAAAAATAATGCGCGCGCGTATTTAAGTCCGATCGGTTAATTTAATGTTATAATGTTGTGGGCACATAATAATAATAATAATAATATGTATAATGTTATTATTAATATTACAATGTTCGCGCTTATATAAATACGAAATAGCACTTATACACGCGACGACTTATTATAAAGAGGACGTCAGCGCGCGATATTTGTTTTCTCCATATCACGTGTATATAGTGTATTATACAAAACGCATTCGCTTAAAACCGGGTTTTTCGATTAATCTATATATCTGAATATAATCTCCGATCACAAAAATCAAAGACGGTTTTGACGATTTGACGTGTCGGCTTTTTATATTTCGTTATTGTTCGGCTTAACATTCGATTTTAAAATCAAAACACACGTTTTGTAAATTGAAAAATGTATATATATATATATATATTAAAACGTTTCGAGCTGACAATATTCAGACAAATCGATGTACCGTACCCGTAAAAATATTATTGCCGTCCATAATTTTCGTGACGGATGATCGAAATACTCACTCGAAGACATGACGTATATATATATATATATATTTGCGTGAATGCGTTTTGTCGGAGAAAACAAACAGTGCGCCGACATCCTCTTAATATCACCGGATGGTGTGCGAGTGCGTATATGGGATGTTAATGCATAATCATCGCGGAGAAAGTTCACTCGCCGTACACACATGCATATAATATATACACATTTAAGCTCACGCCCACCACTATGGTTACACTGCAGCTGCAGCATCTCGCGGTGTTTATAGGCAATATGAATACCCGTGCATGTATCGTACATAATATGGTAGACGATGATTTAGTCTCGCGGACCACTACTACTTTCATCCGATATCGATCTGGCGGTGTACACGACACGACGCACCGTAATGCGCGCGCGCGTGTGTGTGTATATTATATTTATAATATGCGCGTCTTATTTACGACAGGCTTGGGTATACAATAACGCTTGTAGTATATGTATATCTCTACGTGAATAATATTTCTTCTCTTGGCGTTCACGCATCCGCCGCACCTTTTCGCCGGGCGAAAGGTCACGATCGCTGCCGCACAATACATAATAATAATAACAATAATAATATAACGTATCGTATTATGTATATTATTGTAAGCAACAGTTATTATTATATTATATACACAATATGTTACGAGTATATTATACGACCACCGGCGCCGCCGCGGAACGTCAATCGCTAGTGCGTCTCATACCCCGGGCCGCGATAATAACACTGTCATATACCCTATACAACCGTTTTACGGCTAATTATCCTTAACGAAGAAAGTCACCATGCATAATATAAATTATAATAATACATATTATCCGCACAATTGACGTCGCGTAATATAATATACCATCGAGTGCAGTGGTTTTGACTTTTAACGTCACCTTCGGGCTACGCGATCTTCCCAAGGATCCCGCGTCTTATCGCCGGCCGAGGGTGTTGAACCGGTGGTCGCGGCCATTTACCGCCAATGAGAGAGTCGTCGATCGGTATACAGAAAATAAGAATTCGAAAAATAAGTGCTTGTATAAGAAACTGATGAGAAGTAACAGTTGAAAAAAAATGTTCTAAGGCATAAGAACCTACTGTTTACAAAAAAAAAAAAAAATGAATATCTTAGTAAAACTCAATAAATTGTCTTATATTTTTTTCGACAAAAAAACATAATATTATTCAATTGTACTTGTAGACTCTATAGTATACGTGTTGTATAGTACACACATCACAGCATTAGTAAAATGTCTATGAATCTCTCTGCACCATTCTGTATGATTATTTTACTACCCATTTTTTTTTTTTTTATTAATATTTCTTTCTAAGCGTTTAAATCCAAACAAAAGTAGGTATGATTTGTGTTATTATTTATTTTTTGTTTCTATACGCACTCCTATGGAACGACTTTTTTTCCGAACACTCATTTTCCTCGGTTCCATCGATTATCCCTTATACCTTATATAATATCGATCCTTGTGATTTAATCGTTTACATCTCATCAGTATTATTTTCGTGATAAAAATTAAGCTATTTTCACAATTTTTTACTGCTGTGTAAAAAACGAAAAATCGTAAAATGTAAAATCCGGATTGAGAACTCTAAAATATAATATGTACGTGCCAAACAAACATTTTGTACGCCTGTTAGTCGTTACGCATGAAATTTTTTCATCACACGAAGACATTAAAACATGTAATATAATAAATATTGTGTACAGCGTGTACGCAGCGTTGATGTGCTCTTTCCGATTGTTTGTTTTTCTCGCGAGTACTTCGCCGCCGGGAAACAAAATACCCATATCATTAGGCTGTAGGTATACCAATTATTTATATACCTACTGCAGTCGACTACTGTCTACAACAACTATTTTAATGCTATACTGTAATATTGTTGAGGATGTTCAAACAATCAGCTCGCTTTCGATTTTTTTATTTTTTTTTCTTCTTGGTTTTTTTTCACGACTTATTAATTAACTAATTCATACTATATACATGTATAATAATAATTATTATTTATACGTCATGGTTACCTCCCAAGCGCAATAACTATATATATTGTATGACTGTGTTACAATGCGCTGACCATGTACACTGGGTCATATTTGTATGAGTTATTATTATTATATTATATATTATGTTTAATTGAATTGTGTAAAATGAAATTGCGCAACACAATTCACGCGCTGTCGTTTTGTTAGGCTGGTAAATTAAGACGAATGAAAATCAAAAAAAATTTTAACACGTTGGTTTGATACGATTAACTATAAAGTGTAGAATATTAGCTTTGGTTTATTAGTATTTAAAGTTTTGATGAAAGGAATGAAGTAAGACAGTAGTACACCATAAAAGATTAGCCTACTTCTTCAATGGTTGCACTTATCAAAATTGTATATAGGAACTTAAAAAGTAATAACTAAATATTTGTTATTTGTTGTTATATATTTTATGGTGTTTGGTAATGACTTCAAATTATCTAAGAAAATTATTTTCAAAAACGTTAAAACTTTTCGAGTATTGATTTTAGATACATTTAAAGGAATCATATATTCTATACTAATTTATTGTTATAATATAAAAAAACACCTTAAACATATTGCCTAAATTTTACCACCGTAGACGTTATTTCATATTACGTGGATACTTTTATTTTCGACTTAAGCTCAACAGGATTACATGTTTCACAATACGCGCGAGTAAAATGAATATATAGTATAATGTGACACGGTATACCCGGTATACAGAGTATCTCACGAAGATCTGATATATGGAATAACTTTTGTTGTATTCAATATTCAATTTTTTTTTTTTTTTTTTTGTTTAACTTATAGATACTTGCGCTATATGTATAGTATAAAAAAAATGTTTTTATTTTTTAATAGTGAAAATAAAAAACTTTAAATTTGATAAAATTTATTTTTGGAAAATATAAAATAGCCAATTTATAAATATGATTTTTATAAAAATTTTGATGGTAAAAATATCCCTTTAAAATGCAATAGTTTATTTTCTACAATTTTTTGAAGTTTTTGGAAATTTGAATTATTTTTTCCTTTATTGTAATAAAATAAATTACTATCATCAGTTATTACCGATAATTAGTTGCAATAACTATTATCGATTTATTTTTCTAAGAATTTCTGAAAACTTGAAAAAATTGTAGAAAATAAACGATTCCACTTTAAGGGATATTTTCATCATCAACATTTTTTTAAAAACTATATTTACAAATTGGCTATTTTACATATTCTAAAAACAAATTTCATCAAATTTTAATTTTTTTTATTTTCACTATTAAAAAATAAAAATATTTTTTTTATACTATACATGTAGCGCAAGCGTTTATAAATTAAACAAAAAAAAATTGAATATTGAATATAACAAACGTTATTCCATATGTCAGATCTTCGTGAGACACTCTGTATAACATTTTTATCGAGGTTTTTTTAGTGTCTTGTAAATATACCTAAATATGTCGCACAAAAAGATCAATAAAACGTATAATTGGTTATAATTGATATCACAAAACATACATGGCACGTCTCTAGTAGAATATACTAATACACTCATAATAACTCATACATATCATATTATTATGTAACAGCGTGCAGTACATGCTATCTGACGAATCATGTATGTGTACGCGGATGAGTTGCCTGATTAGGAATCGCTAACACGAACACTTTGAACCTCGTCATCGTGCCGAAACTGTAGGTTGTTTGTGATTTTATATTTCATTTTCATATCGAAATTATAAAATAATTTATAGTTGCAGATGCATTGTTTTCATTGTGCATTATTGGCTACGACCCATGAACTTTCTTTACTCTTTCTCATTTATAATATATTACGATGTTACACAATAATATTGCGTACTATATTATAGGTGTCCATCAAAACAATTGCATTAAATATTATGCTCATGTCGCGTCAGTATAACTATACCTACACGGTTGAGATACGATTAATCGTAATACACAACCCTTATTCGGCAATTATACATTTTTCAATAGCTACAGTGTTTTAGTAAGTACTTGATGTGCAAGAAGTTTTTGTATCCTGAATTGGAGTGATCGTAATACAACAATATTGTTATGCTCAATTACTGTGCCCAACGAGAGAACACGTTGCGGCCCGACAAAAATCGGTTCTTACATGAGTATCCCCATGTATTGTATGGGGATGTGCCGAATCGGCATGTACTCTTATTAGACAGAGTGTAGGTCAGTACGTCATAAATATAAACCAAGGTGTTCCATACAGAATGTCCTGGTTTCAAAAAATCATCACACCGCGGATTTTAGTCGTAGCGATCTATCAGTTATAATATGATCCGTTTGAGTCTCTAGTTTTTCCACTTCTACCGACAGCCATCGAAGAACTGAGAAAATCAACCACAGCCAGTTTGGAGAAGTTTGATAATCGTTGTGACTTCATAACCGTTGGCGGATGACGGGGTTGAGCATATTGAATATTTGTGGGGAAAAATGGAAAAAAAAACACGATGACCTTTAGTTTGGAATGGTAATTGCTTCAACTATGTAAACGAATAATATTTTATTAAATATATCGTTTTGAAATCAGTACATTTTTAATAGACCCCCTGTATATTGTGCATTTATTGAGAGCCCATTGAGGTATTCTTTGCCGAGGCTTAAACTAATCAAACTGTGTTTCGCCGCCACCAAATTAGATTTAAAAACGATATGATCTTGCAAAAAAAGAAACTTGTTCGTCTTGATTAAATTTAGAAATCATATATGGTAGAAAATATATTAGAAACACTTTAACACTAAAATTATGTACCGCCATAAATACCAGTTTGTTATTATTTATGTGGGTGGATTACGATTAAAAAAAAAAAAACAGGTTCTTATTAGGTATTAATTTTATTACCTAGTCATTAATTGCAAAAATTTGATAAACGAAAACTTTGATATTTGAAAACTTATTAATGACGTTTAATGTTACTTATCATTTTAGATTAAATTCGAGTTCTTTAATATTCTTACATAAATACCATCTATGATAGTTTTACTTACTAGTTACTTAACTAACAAAATATTTAAGAACATAAATGATTTTAAAAAAATCCCATAACTACGTATTAGTGGTGCAAGAAAGGTTTAACTTTAAAAAGATTATTTTTATTATTAGAATTTTTAATTCGCGTATTTAGTGTTTATTATTATGATTTATGAGTTGATCAAAATAGTAAAAGTTGTAAATATTGATAAAAAATATGTATAATTTATTATTTTCGTCAATTTAATAAATTAAATATTGTGCAAGATGATTTTTTATAAATTACGTTTTAGTGTCAAAAGTTATCTAAATTAAGAGTTTATTATCGTTATTATATTAAATTATGATGTAAACCACCCGAAAATTAATAAGTAGTAATTAATAATTAATTAGGTATGTTTTGTGAAACAAAACGGTCTAATGATAACGAATCACGAATGATTTATATTTTATAAATTATTAAGTAATAATAATGTGTGGTTCATTTTCGTTTTCTATGTAGAATGGCTGTTGCTCATACGATAATAATTTTTGATAAATAATCTTAACATAACTTTTTAATTCCTTTAAATATTGTTTATTTACGTCATTTAAATATTATCTTAACAAGATATTTGAATAATAATTTGCAATCACAATTGTATAAAATATAAAGTATATTTTGAATTTCATTAAAATTATAAATTTGTGACTCGTCACGTATATATATATATACAAATATAAATACTTTAGACTTTCATCCATTTCCCGTTGATTATACTCCTCTAGATTAACAGAAAAATAAATAATCCTTTTGAAAAAATAAAACGCCTAAACATAAGAAATTTGTTTACTGAAAGAATTCATGAATAAATATTGAATGATATGAATGTTTTTCGTTCTAACGTAACCTACTACAGTCAAGTGTGTACATTATAGGTAGTTACTATAATTGGGAAAGCGATCGTATAATCGACCTCAAGGATGATGCGTTTTTTGTTCTTGCACCAATTTATTGTGTTAGGAAATAAAATATACGACTACAACCAGAAACCTGCGTTATATCAAAAATAATTAAGACACGAAAAAATATCAGCAGTAAGTAGCAATGTAATAATAACTGTCCGTGTCAAAGTACGCGATGTACCTACTAGTTTTTATTTACTCCATTATTCAATAGTGTATTTTTTCACTGGCTGTATTGCAAATTAACAGATGAACAATAAATTGTAAAGCAAAGTGATAGACCTGACTTGACCAAAATTACTTCTCTAGCTATTTTAATATACCTTGTTATTATGTTAAAAAAATATTAATACAGCGTTTTAAACGTACATTATGCAAAATTCCGAAGTGTTAACGAACTATCACAGCCTCGCAGGCACGGATAAATTGAATAATATATTGCGCAAAGTGTAAATTACCAATAAAAATTATATTGTTTGGACGTTCTACGTGACTAATAAATAATATTGTTTACAGACATAATATTGTGTATACACGTTGGGTCACAAAGAATATACACATTTTCACATAACTTATTCACCTAACTATAGGTATATTGATATAATCTATTAGTACATTTAATGATTTCTATATGAATAGCCAATGTATAAGTATATATTTGTCATTTATTTATTATGTCTAGTTATACAATTTCTCGTCTAGTAGCATAGACGTGTTGAAACCCACGTGCGACCTATCTCATTCATACTATCTACAGTGTGATTTATTAACGTTAGCTACTCATTATATTGGTTACATTTTGTACATTCAGAATACGTAGTTTTCACACATCAAAATATATTTATAAGTACTTGTACCTTTATGTATAGGCACCTATTTATAACGTGATAATATTCTAAATTAAAAAAAAAATTAAAATAAATGTTATTTTAAATTTTTATTATTAAATTTGAAGATTAAAATTTTCTGTATTTTTAGTTTCATAATCTAATGAAGCGAGATACTTAAGGCTTATATAGAAATATTGAACACAGATTAATTAGTGTTTTTAAATGAATGATAATACCTTGATTTTAGATCAGATCAGAGAAATATGTGAACCATTATTCTACTTATCTGAACGTAAAATTTTTATTAACAAAAAGCTAATTGTTCAACTCATACACAAATACTTTTAAAAAAATATTGTGCTCCTAATTATGAAAATATACAAAAATTGAGGTTATAAAAAATATATTAAAAGTGACAATTATAAAAGATATTATAACATTTTGTAAGACATTTTTTTTTTAATGTTGTCTTATAATTTATAATTGCATTAAAACATGTAAAAAAATGATAAAGATATAAATATTTAATGGGTGGCTTATGTAAAAAAAGATACCCAATATGATCTTTTGAAATGTTATATAAAACAGCATTATTAATCATACTTAATAAACACATTATAATCGATGACCAAACTACGACAAAAGATAAATTTTCACTCCAAATAAAAACAAATATTTTAAGATCCCTATTAGATATTTTCTAAACATACAATTACATTACTATGGTAGTTAAATCATGAAATATATATATATATATATATATATATATTTATAATATATCGAGAAAAATAGCAATAATAATTCCCATTAAACGTGTACTTACCACGTTAAGATTACGCTATTTGTATATATATTATGTGTATGTATGCATGTATAATGTTTATATAATTTTTATATTACATTAGGTTAAACAAGTTATATAATTTTAAGAATTATGTATTTTTCTTTAAGATTATAAATAATTATATTCAGCTCTATACATATTAGTTCACACACCATCTGCTAAAACAATTGGTAAGTATAATATATGTTAGAAAACTCTTAAAAGTGAAAATAAAATATAACACATACACGATTTATACCCAAGTAATTATTTCATATTTCCGCTTTACCCGATTCGATCTAAAATAATAATTGTGGAAGAATACGGACTGTAGTGTAAATATTAATATTTTTTTTTTATTATTATTATTATTATTATATTATCAATATATTTTCAAAAGTAAAAAATTAAAATTTAATTTGTTTTAACTTTATTAACTTATATAAATTTATAACATCAATAACTAATAAATATTATTTTACTTATACTATGCAGTATCGAAGCTTTGGCGGTAAAATTCATTTTTTAATGCTACTATATTAATTTTAGTAAAAAGATTGTTATTCGTGTTATTCAGCTCTTTTCGTTGTAAATACATAAGAAATATAGTTTAAACTAAAGCTTAACAAATAATTATAATCAAATATATATATAAATAATAGCATATACTTTCATTCGAATTACATTGATAATGTAAAATTAAAAATAATTTATATAAATACAGTTTAATAGAGTATAAATATGAAAAATAATATTTTATATTTAGATACGTAAAACCACTGTTATTAAATTAAAAATTGTAATTACATTTTTTAAAAAATATTAATATTATAGTTGTATATTATACATGTTTAAACATAAAAATATGATTTATACATAGTTGTGTTCTACTAACCTGCGGTATCATGGTGATGCTGTTGGTAGACGTTCTGGATGGCGACTAAGCCATGTCTCAAAAACAATATCACGACGACGATGAGCAGATCGTAACGGTAACCGGTCCCCTTGTGGAGAACCATCAGTCTCCGGGGGGCGAAAATTTCACTTTTTAAGGTCACGGCGATTGATGATCTCAACATGAACAATGTGAATAATAATAATAAATCCCTCGTGAAATGATATATGATTAGATAGTAGTATAAATGTATAATGCTTCCGGTTATTTTTATTAACGAGTGAACCATTGAGAGGCAGTCGGTAGGTATATATTATGATATAAGCGAAATAGACGAGTAATAAACGTAAATAGCTATTGATGTGCACTTGGTAAAATATGGATAAAATTTGTAGAACAAAAAAAAAAAAAAAAATGTTATTAAAAATAAAATCTGGAAGGATTTGTAATATGTTTTGATCTTATCATATAGGTTACTACCTATCGTATATAGCTAAAAATAGATGTAAACTTACGCGTAAGATTTTTCTCGTGAACACCAAACGTATTCATTTAAAATATTTTAAACCAAAAGTGTTTGATACAATGCAACGTAGTTTAATAATTTTAAAAACCATTACACGTGTGTTCTAAAAAATATAATTAAAATTCATCGGAGTCAATAATTAATCAAAGTTGAAAATAAATTAAAGAGTAAAGACTAATTATGCATATATTATATATATGCATATTTTATTAAGCATTGACGATTATTAGTTATTATATAAGTTAACAAAAATAAAATCAATAAATAAACAACAATTATTAACAAATCATTTATACAAATTAAACTCTGAAATAAACTATTTTTTTTTTAATATTGTAACAAAATATATTTGTAAAAAACCGTAATATCTTCCTAATTGTACATAATAATTTATTATTTGATATTATTTATACTATAAATAAATAAATATAAGTATTTTCAAATATTAATCATACACATAGTCAAAAATTAATAAATTTTACATATATTATACAGATGTAGTATATAGGTACACTATCTATTAGGTATACACTACACTGTAGAGTGGTACATTTATATTTTGAAATCGAAAATCGACGGAAAGAATGGTTTTTATTTAACCACACGAAACATTACAACAAATGACATTTCATTTTTAAAATTAAATGAATAGTTGCATACAATTATTTTAAATGAATTATTCCATGATGTCATTAGTTTTTTTATATCTATAAGAATTGTTATTTTTTAGTTTCTAGTGATTTAGTTTATACGAGCCAACAAATTATATTATATAGATTATGGGTGTAAGAGGATATGTAATTTAATATAACATCAACAGTTTTATTTATAAGTAAAAAAAAAAATTGAAACTTGGTACATCATTTATAACGATAACATATAATTTTTTTTTAATAAAACAATTAAATTTAAGGAAAATTTCCGTTTTTGATGACTAAGAAAAGAGAAATCTGAAAAAATATAAGGTACATGCTTATGTCTATAATTATATTACATTCAGAATTTTTAAAGTGGACAGTCGTTAAAGTACATTTAAAAGAACATATCGCACATTAATTTTAATCGATGTTTAAATGGATAAGCATGTTTTTAACATCGTTATTATTGTATTATCTGCTGAATTGTGCTCAAAAGCTATATTTAAAAAAAAATTGTTACTTATCTAATTTATTCGTCGAAAACGTTTTTTTTTTTGAGCAATCCAAATTGTACACCTCCCTTATCATTTAATTGGAAATTAAACCCATAGTATTTTGTATTTTAAAAACTCGGTTATTCGATTTCTCCTTCAAACAGTAACAAACGTAATTGAAAGACCGCAAAAACAAATCAGAGAATCGTAAAAGTAACCGTTTTTAAAAACATTTTTAAGTGAAATTTAGATAAACTGACCTCATCTTTTAAAAAATAAATTTTATATTTTATAATGTAATATTTTAAATGCATATATAATTATTCATTAATTCAATTCAAATGTTTAAAAATTATAAATAAAAATGTATATTTAAAAAAAAAAATGTTTAACGATTGATTAAATCATTTTAAATCGCGTAGTTTCACTGTGAAATTCATATTTTATAAAAAGTTACTAGAGAAGTTGGTTATAAAAATTTCTTCAGATATATTTTTCAATATTTTTGAAATATTTGAGTTATTAGTTTTAATCTTAAATCTTGTAGGCATTATGAAAGTCTTTTAGGGTCATTAAAATTAAGATTATTATCATAATTTAAAATTATTCATGTTTAATTTTCAATCTGAGGGCCATTTACTATAGTATGTAATATTTTTTAAACACTATTATTCAACTCAAAAAAGTACGTCCATAAATATAAAATATAAAAAAAAATCTAAAGAACTCTCATCATTATAAAACTAATATACCACGTTTTCGTGCTTGGCTCAAAATCTTAATATATTATTTTATCTTCAACGTGAAATGAAAAATTATATCAACAATAATGATATATAATTTAATAAAGTCAAACGAAATTTAAATTTTAGTTATGTGCAACAATGATTAATTTTTATAAAATATAACGAAATTGAATTTGTTAACATTATTCTACGAACTAAATTAAACCATAAGTTTCTTCATTAGATACAATGTTAGCAATACTGCTATTCCCATTATGAACAACTACTATAGCTGTATATTATAAGCGAGTTAACGAGATAAACTGTAAAAAAATAATTTATTTTTCTGGTGATTTTTTACAATCACCACAATTTTTTTTCTCTTCTTGTTCTTTTAACCTGTTGATTATAGGCAGCTGATAAAGCATATACTCGAGATTTTCTTTTTGTCTAGTCGTTCCTTTTGGTGCTCCACCACCAGGTCTACCCCAAAATTCATTCCAATTTTCATGGTGCTTTTGTCCTTCTTGTATATCGTCTTCGTGCTCGTGCTAAAATTATAAAATTAAATAAATGCCAAAAAGTTTTATCAACAGATTTATTATTCTAAATAATTATATCTTTTCAATTTTAATAAATTTAAAAAAGTCATTAAATAACTCCATAATTTTGTCTGCATCTAATGTTTAGGTGTCTTGTGGTATATATGTGGTCAATTGTCACGTTATTGATCTACATAATAATATATACTAATTCCATTCTTACTTGTTTGCGTTTTTCACGTCCACTTATTTGTCTTTCGAGAAACTTGTGATATTCTTTTTCATCTATCAAGAAACTGTAAACAAAGCATATAACTTTGTAAATAATTTTAATAACATATTTAATCAAAATGTTTTTCATTATTGATAATAGCTTATTTAGTTAAAAAGTTTAAAAAATATAATAATCATATATTAGTTTTTTTATAAGTTTTTAATAATAAGTAGTTTTAATTTTTATAAAAAATATAACTTGCTTTGATTTAGGATCATATATTTTCGTTACATCACTAGTGTGCAAAGGCCATTTATTTTCTTGTCTTCTTCTTGCCGCAAGTAACGGAGCTAACTCTACACCACCCGTGATCGCTTCCTACAAAACATGTAAATTAAACATGTTTAATATTTCAAAAGTTTATCATACACGATAATCTATTGTATAAAAATAAAGTTGAACATTTTTAAATGTGTTGCCTACTCATATACCATCATATATCATATTATCTGAATTTAATAGTTAGAATAGGTA
The DNA here is from genome assembly GCA_014851325.1 of Pentalonia nigronervosa. Taxonomy (NCBI): domain Eukaryota; kingdom Metazoa; phylum Arthropoda; class Insecta; order Hemiptera; family Aphididae; genus Pentalonia; species Pentalonia nigronervosa. The sequence continues at coordinate 98,872 of JACXSJ010000444.1, read as the reverse complement.
TCGAATATTAATAACATATTATGCATTTTCTAATGATAATTTGTTTGACATGAAACACCCGAAGCGAAGACGTAAAACTATATAATTATCATTTATTATAAGGTGTGGTAATACTAAATAGTTTTAATAGTAGTATGTGTTTTTTTTTTTTTTATAAAAGTATTACAATATCTTCAGTGCTTTCTTTATTGTCGTTTGGATGCGATCCCAATTTTAATATCCTTCCATCCACGTATCCCTAAAAATATAATAAAATATTATAGTTTTACAATTTCAAATAATTATTATGAGCTATGCGTTAGCAATATACGCTATAATATTAAATTACCATGCAAATATTATTATAGTTAAGATATTTATTTTTAACCAAGTTCAATACGTATTATAATTGTATTTTATTCAAGCCATGAAGCTTAAGCTCATATAGAATTAAAATGTTTGATAGTAATAAGTACACAAACAATAATTTATTAATAGTATTATAGCAAAAAGCTCAAGAATTTGACTAAGCAACGATAGAGTATATCGTTTGTAGGTAAATGTTAATCAATGTTCAGAAATAATTGTTACCAACGATCGAAAGAAGTTTTTTCCAATACTTTTTGGATCTCTCCAAATAACACCCCCTGGGCATGGTGTACCCCAGGGATCTGCGATCGAATTCTAATAATCATTTTACAACTAACCCAATCAATATTAACATGTAAAAATTGTTTGAAATATTTAAATGTACACTACGATAAAACTTACCAATTTCTGATCTTGGATCATTTCTTTTCTGCGGTTTTCTTCGACAATTTCTTGTTTTTCCCTGACCATTTCATCTGAAAACATTGTGATTCATTTTTGTTGGTACTAATAATATTCAAAATTACGCCTAAGGAGTTGGCGACAGGCAACCGAGATAACCGATGATTATTAACAATAGTATAAAAAATATTATTGTAAACACTAGAACACCAAATGATGTAAAATTAATATTTGGGTAAAAGGTGGTGTCACTTTTCAAGAAATCTCTAAATTACCAATCTGCCGTAATTTTGGCAATCGTTGTGTAGTATTGAAATATGGAAGTAACATGGCCTTATCATTCTGCATATTGTGTACGCCGCATATATTTTTCTCATACATTTTTGATTATAATAGAAGTATCACATATTTTTTAATCCCCCCCCCCCCGGGCAGTTTTCCTGATATAATGACAAGTATTTTGATCACATATTATGGTCCTTTACTGCCCTCTACCATATCATTGCATCTGTAACTTCAACTGTCAGTCAATGTCAATGAACATAGAATATTATAAATTGGTCATAAAATGCACATACAAACTTTCAAACACTAATAAATGCTATAAGTATACGATTTTTTTTTGTATTTTCATAAAAATGTTAATTAAATACACATTGTTGTGGTAACAGTCATTCGGTAATATAATAATCAATAAAAAAGTGGTGATTGGTGATAAACCTATACCCATACTGCATATGAAGAAATACCATTTATATTTTAATAGTTTTTATTTGCTATGTGGGAAAATGTAAGGTTAATTTTTTTTACTATACACAATACTGACTTGGTAAATTTTTTGAAAATGCAATCAACAATAATATACACATATTTAGTATTAATTGGTATTAAATATGAAATATTTCTAAAATTCATTAATAACCTTTTCATATATATTGAAAATTTTCAATTGCTCATTAATTTAAATTTAAATCATTTGAATATTCTTGAATGTTTATGCTCACAGCAATTATACACTGATTGCCATCAAGGACTACGAAGAATCAAATTGTTTATATTTTTATTACCTAATTCATATTGCAAATTACTGGTCCACGTCGAACGAGACCTGTCATTGTAGCTAATAATTCGGTATTTTTCTAATTTTTTTGAACAAGTAATACAAAAATATACCTGATTAGTGGCATGGATAGAGTTAAACAAAAAATAAACAATGTTATTTAGTTAGGATAAGTAGTTTAAACCAACGTTTCTCAACCTGTGGTACGCGAAGAAAATCTCGTTTTATAAAAACAATTAAAATGAATCATTTTGTTGACATTAAATATTATTTGATTTATTTGATATTAGCTGGTCTTATAATATATCGACAGCGTGGAGTATAAGCCTGAGAAAAGTGTGCATTTATATGCCTTTATGTGCATTCAATTCTTATATTGTCAAAATGTTGTAGTTCCTAATAAAATAAAATTCCATACATAATGTAAAACAACGTATACATTTTTGATAAGCAAAAAACAAGGCTATTATTAACGGTAGTGATACATTAAAATGTTCAAACTATGTAGGTGGTACGCGGATATAAAAAGGTTGAGAACCACTGGTTTAGACGGATCAGAATAAAATTGTATATACGCCAACGTGGCATATCGTACCATTGTGTTGCCGATATGTTTATTTTTCAGGCGTTATTATTAATATTTTATTTTCTATGGATTGGAATACAGTTTTGTTCGATTTGTACATTTTGATGTGGTTACTAAATAGTTAAGTTAGTTATAATTTTGTAGCCTGAAGGCAGATTTTTGCCCAAAATGGTAGATTCTAATGAATACAAATAATACTTGCAGCTAATTACATAATATAATAAAATGTCTTTGACAGATAGTATTAGTTTAAGAATTTTTAAGTAAGAGCTTCGATTATAATCGGTTTTTAAATGTGATGGTTCATCATTACTTTTAAATTTATAACGAAAAATCATCTGCACTATTCTTCCCTGAAGTCAATGAAGCTAGACGATTGTACGAATATATCACATTTGGCTCCCGTTTTACTAAAAGGTTAATTCCCAAACGGCTTCCTTTTTTGACGACACAAATTCTTTCCTAGATTATACAGACTAAATTAGGACTGTCTGAAAAGAAGTGTGGTTAAAAATATATAATATTCTATTATTTTCTAATTGTTTTAACACAGCTTTTTTGAGACAGTCCTAATTTAGTTTGTATAAAGTGGGAAAGAATTTATGTTGTCAAAAAGGAAGTCGTTTGGGAATTTATGTATTTGTAAAACGGGATCCATTTGTGAAAAACAAAACTCACTTACTACATCGTCACATAACTTGACAAACAATTATTAGTTGAACATCTATCTATTAATTAATTCATACATTTAATGAATATTTGAATTTTTAGTATAATATCACACACTAGATATTCTTACCTAATTCCAACTTATATGCTCTTTGGTCTTTCAATGGCATTCTATATCGAAGATCATTATCAACAGTATTTCTATCGGGAGTATGAAATTGAAACCTAAGTTGTGGGTCTTCGATACGAAAGTTTTTGATTTTTCCGGATGACGTTTTTTGAGGTGCTCCGCCTCCCGGTCTTCCCATTTTTGTCACTTCATTACTAATTTCCTGAAACCGTCCTTAGTAATTAATATTATTTTATTGAATGATTATGTATGAATATATATAACAAAATACGTGATTTAAATAAATATTATGTTGATTACAAATAATACAAATATGTTACGAAAGACCATGCAGGTACTTATACTTAGATTTATTCAACAAATTATTTTATAATATTAGGAATCAAGATTTATTAATAAATTATATATTGAATGTTTGTGTTTATTCTATCAAAGAAGTGTTTTAAACAAACTTATATATTATGTACCTATATGAGCGTTTTAGTTTTAATATTCAACGCATATATGTTAAGTATAATTAAGTATTTATATTTTAATAATAGGACTAATGTTGTCACCCAATTACAATAGTATATCGTATCTAACATTATTTTGTATGTTATTTGGTTCATAATATTGCTATGTACCTGGCGATACATAACTTTTATGACTATCAACAATGACCTCGAGGGTAAGGGGGAACGATAATGTAATATCATGCTGGGCATATTAGTTATAATATTACAATAATAAATGAACTAACAGCATCCGTTGAGTTATCGCCACTCGACGACAAAGTGTGGGCAGTCGGAATTTCCGACATAGAATAATATAATATCAATTTCGTGATATTATATTATATTACTAAAAATACTAGGAATTCAGTTAACGTGTGAACTAGCCGCGTCCGTCGAGTTATCACCGCTCGACGACAAAGTATGGGCAGTCGGCATTTCCTTTTAATCAAACACGACAGACCAAATTATCTCACGAGGGTGACGTAGGTACCGATAGGAGGAGTAGCTAATATATAAGGGAGCCCGAATCAGCATCATTTTAGACGTGATTCAGCCAGACTACAGAGAGCACCTTCACGCCAGTCATTTTTCTAAAATTATAATAAATTAATCGTCAGAATATTAAACAGTTTTACAATTATTTCAACACCGCGACTTCAAAGCTCCTTTTCGTCCATTCACGACTCTTCGTCCTCTGTGAGGTCCATATCATTTTTGGCGCAGTCGGGTTTAGGAGTCCTTACCAGGAGGAAAATTCATCACTGAACCACCGTTGGGAGACTGATCACCTTTCAACAACTCCAAGGAGGAACCTTTTTCATTGGAACACTCAGAAACAACAAGGAGTCGAAAAAACGAAATGGACGCACCAGCCAATGATATTTCATTGCCAATGAAAAAAAAGTATATTATAATATTTTCTGTATTGTGTTTTATGTAGTACATACACTGATACTCTATAAATAATAATATTAGGCTATTAAGTATTAAACAATAAATTATTCTATATATTCTATTCAAATAATATTTTATAGTATGTACTTTAACGATATACAATTTAAATGTTGATATCAATTATAACACTAATTGAGTACCTAACTATAAATGATTTATGATCGAGATATTTTATTTATATAATTTATAATTATATTGAAATAAATTTCTATAGTTATGGGGTCTAATTAAATTTGATAAGGATTTACTATATATTTCTCTTCTTCACTTTAATGTACCTAATACCTATGTAAAAATTATTTTTTAGATTCTGAGCGGAACGAGGCCTAAAAAATTGTCGGGCTTTTTAAATTTTTTTTCTATAAATATCGATAAAAAAAATGTTCGTTGGGTTAATTTAACACATCTATGAAGCTGATTCACTCAACGTCTACTGTACAGCAGAGCGGTACCCACTTGCCGAAATTTTAGATTCTGAACTGAGCAATGAATGTATTGATTTTACAATGTTGTGCAATTTTTTTTTGTGTGTGTCTGCCATCACGTTTTAGTGCAGTAAAAGTGCTTCGATTTTCTTCATCAGCATCTTTTCTGATAGGAAAGTGAATCTAGTTGGTACTTTGGGGAGTCAAAAGTAAAAAATTCAGAAGAGTTTTTAAATGTACCGAGAAAAACAAACAAAAAAAAAAAAAAATTAAGAATAAACAGGAATTTTTACGCGAAGCCAATTTTTGACAAAGTCGATTTTGTTTTTTAGTATAACACCGAAAGTAATAACAGTAGATTTGTAAAATTTTAACGGAATGTTTATATAAGAATTTTCTATACAGCATAAAATATTCAAAATATTTTAACTTTTTTTGAGCTATTTATAAGCATAATAAATTTTCGGGTTTTTTTAATTTTGTTTTTTAATATTGCCGATAAAATTTTTTTTAGTTGATCAAAAAACATGAAAATGTAATACAATATTCTTCATAACTTATAAGTAAAAATTAAAAAAAAAAGTTGAGCGTAAGTTTTTAATAGTTTTTTATAAGCATCTAAATTTTAAATTTTAAGAAAATACATAAACATCATGAAATTTTGCAGTGTTTTTTTTTTTTTATTAGGAAGTTCATAAAAATTTTTCTATTCAAATCTAAGATTTAAAAATTCAACATAAGGATTTCTATAAGTTTTTCTACCTTTCTAAAAAAAAATTTACCAAAAAGTTAAATTAATTTTTTATGAACGTTTGAAATTAGATATTGGATGGATATTCACTCGTTTTCTCTGGGAACGATTTACTTATTTTGATGTAATTCAAAAATAAATAATTGAAAACGTTTGAAATTCTTACAAGATATTCAGATTATCATTTTATATACAAAAAAAAATTTAAAATTATTTTAACGATTTTTAAGCTATTTGTAGACCTAAGAAATTATTAGTTTTTTCAATTTTTTTTCTTTAAATATCGATAAAAAAAATTTCATTGGGTCAAATTTCTTGAACATTTAATACAGAATTCTTCCTAAGTTGTCAAAATAGCAGATCAAAAATAATAAAAATACATTGGTACAATTTTTTTTTATAAGTATTTAAACTTCAAATTTTGACCAAAATTCATCATTGAACATATACAAATTGTTTTGTAGATAACAATCTATAAAATGTTCAATTTTTATGATTAAGGATTAAAAATTTAAAATAAGATTTTCGTAATTAATTTATAATGTAATTAAAAAATCAAAATTATAATTTTTTATAGACATTTTAATTAAAATTTGGACATCAAAATATCGAACATTTGTAAATTATTTTATAGCTAAAAATGCATAAAATTATTAGTTTTTATAGCTAAGGATTGAACATTTTAAATAAGGTTCTCTTATTAGTTAAAATGTAAAATAAACAAAAAAATAAAAATTTTAAATATTGTAACAATTGATTTTTTTTATAGATATTTTAAGTTCAAAATTGGACGAAATTAGATATTTAAATGAAGAATAACGATGTTATTTATTTCATTGTGATTTAAAAATATTCTTCGTTCGTGCTTGAAACTTTTAAAGGATATTATTATTTTTTATACACTTAACGACATTATAAAATGCAATTTTTTCTCCAAAAATTAATTTAACCTACTGTATTATTAATAGTAATAAAATGAATTATTTGAATATCAATAATATTTTAAAATAGATACATTTAGTTTTGTAGGCTGATAGATCCTCTTTGCTCAGAATCATTTTTCATATACAATGATTTTATATCAATGAATTCAAATTTAACAAATTCAAAATATTGACCCTACTCGACACCCACTGTACAGAAGAGTGATACTCACTTGCCGACCTTTTTTTTATTTGATAATAAAACAATATTAATTAAAATTATAATTTTCGGAATTTTCAAATATACTCAAAGACCATATTTTCAAGTTATTGAGATTATTAATAATACTTAAGAAGTATCTTGTGTGGTTACAAACTTGCGAGGTTCAAATGAAAACCTCTTTTTTCTACTGTAAATTATTTAATGGATAATTGTTTTTGAAAAAATTGACGTATCAAAATCAAAATTCAAAAGAACAGTTTTTGAGTTATTTGATTTTGTGTACTAAGGATAATAGGTTCATGATATTAACTTTGGAAGATATGTGGATTATGGATATTTGAAAATTGTTGTAATAAATATTAATATTACAAATTTATAATTTATAAAAATGGTCAAATTATAATAAATACTAGATTCAATAATACAAAGGGATTATAACTATACATCTATTACTAAATTTTATAAAAAATATTGAACATTTGTAAATATGATCTTAACTATACATACGAATTCCAAAATTTAGAATTTGAATTAATTTATTGTTAAATGAAAAAAGGGGGTGAGTATGCTTGGAGAATCACCTTCTATATTATAATAATAAAGTATGTTTTTTTCATTGATTTACAATTCACACGTAAAATACCTTTAATTATAAAACTAAATAATAATATTATCTTATATTATAATTTATAAAGTAATATTTTATGTAAAAGAGAAAAAAAAACTTTACCTAATACTTTTAAAGTGTGTTTTTATAATATATAAAACAAGTATTTATTTAAAGTACCTACTGTATAACTAAATTTAAATAATACCTTTTCGTAAACAAATTAGATATTGATTTCTGATTTATATATTATATAAATTATAAACATTATATTATACATAGGTAAGTAATAAACATGTTTATTTTACTGCAGATACCACAATTTTAGCATAATATAGAATATATTAATTTAAATCCCACGACCTACAAGAAATGATTTTTTTTTTTTTATGCTACATAATATTATATATCGACCGACTATAATATCGATTACAGACACAATTTCTTAGTTTGTGACTTTTATGTTATAAGATTATAAAAGTACAACTAATAGCTGTACCTTCCAAGGAGGAGACGGAGGATCTGCAAATATTTTTCTTTTTCGAAGACCGTCATCGTTGGGAGCACCATGTCCAGGTTTTCCCCATGGATAATAATCGTCCACAACCGATGAGAGAATCTGAAAAAAAAAAATAAAAATACATTACAATAATATCGTATTATTTTGTTCACATGAGAAAAACACGTATTTTAAACATATTATAAAATTTAATGAACTCACTTCTTTCTGTTCATCACACGTGCGTGTCACAGGTTCCTTTTTTCCAGCAGAACAACGATGACATTCATTATCAGGCATTGTGTTGTCACTAGACATATTACGTTTATATAATTATGAAGATGAAACTTTAAGACAGACGGTCTATCACAACAATTCACAACGGTATCTAGAACACCACTAAAACACATCGGCACATTCCTTCGGATATACCTACAGAGGATTTTACGGTTTTGAATCTTTTCGGGTGCAGTCAATTGAATTCAATAAAAAAAAAAATTCTTTTGACATTTTTTATTACACAACTAATAGTAAACATCAACAAGTCTATTGGCTCTTATTGAATAGGTGGGTAAAGTAATTACTGTTTAACCTCGAAAACTGAGTTTATGGTTCAGCGGTTACAGAAACGACATTTTTTTCGCACAAGGATATAATAATATGTTGTTAAGTATAACATAAGAAGATATAATATATTATACGGTATGTTTACACCACGAAATAAATTATGTTATTTTGGATTTATTTTTTCGAATATATTTGTTTGATTTTCAAATAAATTATTATTTTTATTTTATTTTGCTTAAGTATTCAATTAACAATAAAATATTTTTAAGCATATTTTAAAGTTTAATTTTTCGAAAAAAAATTTAAGTATATTAATATTATTGCATGGAAGTTAATATTATTTGAATATTAAATTATTGAACACCAACACAATACCTACTTTGTTTAAAATGTTGATTTCGTGTTAAATTTATAATTTTTTAACAGTTTAATAGTCAACACTGACTTCTGTTATCCAAACAATATAGGTAACTAAACTATACTTTGTAATCACATATTATTAGATTTAATCGTTTAATATAGAAAAAAAATAAATATTTTCTGACTTCAATACATAATAATTTATTTGAATTTTAAATATACAATACAATAATTGCATCAATGATAATTTAGACGATTATTATAAATAATTAGTTTTTTTAGATGTTTTTTAAATGAAAATAGTTTAAAATATATTTAAACGTAACACGTAATTAAGCCAAATTGAAAATTCAAGATAAAAGTATAATATTATGCATCTATGTTTTAATAGAGTTTATTGCCATTTACCTGTACTTTTATACTGTTATATGTTGGCGTGCACGCCCCTGTCAAGAACTACAACTGACGATCGAGTGGGTTACGCGGAGTATTGCAATTGAACTTTTAACGATGAATTGTGCTCCGCCTGGCACCGAATTCTATAACCAAAAACCATCGGTGCTATTTATTATATACAATATAAACGGAATACAGGTCGAAGTGACACGATCCATTTATGTCCGTACTGCCGTACTTTTCGCCAAATTCGTGACATCCTCGGAGTTTTTTTTTTCATTACTGTTTGTTATTGTTATTATTATTATATTTTTAGCAAAATGAGATTCGAATGAGCGGTGCACATGAACGTATTTTACTACGAATTTAAATTGCAAAACGCTAAGGAGCTAGAAACAATAGGAGCCACGAACGCTATAACATGGCTTGGAATTAATATAACTTTTATCGTATTACGTTGTTCATTTTATTATTTTAATCTAAACATGCCATTCTAATTTGATTTATAGGCAATAGGCATAATGTCATGTAAAATATTTTATAGTTACGGCTGGCATATAGATAGCACATTTATTATCAATCGTATACAATATTATAATACAAATAATGTGTGAAATGTATGTTTTTAGGGCAGTTTGGCACATATGTATAGATATATATAAGTAGATACATGAAATGAAGTTAATTACACCAGTGGATATTTTAAATTTCTAATTTCTTATGAATTTTTTAACCATTTATCTGTAGATATAATGAGTTAATTTACATATTTAAATATATATATTTATATATATTATATTAGTGTGTGTGTATTCCGTGGACATCATTTCAGGGTACAACAATTACCTACGTATTTATTATTTTATCTAGATAATATTATTGAGTTAATTATTATAAAAGTATTTAACCCAACTAAAAGCGTAAAAATATAGTTTGTTATTATTACTAGATTTTTTAGAAAGTTTTATGTTTTACAATTTGATACACTATATGGACCATTAAATAATTTTAATTGAATTGATTGTTATTTGTTACATTTTCTTTTATAAATATTGAACAAAAAAGCTTTAAATTATAATTTCATTTTTAATACAGGTGTATATATACAGTTAGTTTTAAGGTATGATTATTTTAATATAAATATGTCATTTTAATAAATATTCAGAGTTATATCTTTACATAAATAATATATTGGATTAAATTTTGATTAATACAGTATTTTATCTGTTATTAATAAAATATTTTGTTTAATCTGCTTAATACCATTGTTTTTTTAAAAAAAACATGTATTTAGTTTTAACTTTTAAGTAAGTATCTATTAGTTAATTGTATTTTCATTCTACGCATAGTCTTGTCAAAAATCTATTTTTTTTTTTACTTGTTATTTGTATGTGATAATTATTAGATTTGTGATGTCTAAATGTAAAATTAATTTTAAGACAATTATGCTATCTCAAAATTACTAGAATATTTAATTACTATTTAGTACCTACTTGTATCATATTTGTACATAATCTATAGGTACAATTTATTAATATTAATAAAATAAATTGTATTTTTTTATGTGAACAAACTATATTCATTTAATTATTACAAAAATATCCTTAAATAGTTAAATCAATATACGATAGTGATTAAATTTATGAGCGTTTATAAATTATATTTGTAAGTAGGTATAGAAACACGTATTTTGATTACTCTACAAAGATGTTCTGTGTGTGATTGTTTTTATTTAAAATATGTAAATTATACTATTCTACTTCATGTCAGGTAATATAATTTTATTTGAAAATGAATGACAATAGTAAAATTAAAACTCAAAACAAATTTACAGAAAATCGGGAAACAGAATTACCTAATTAAAAAGCATGTCTTTAGTTTGATAAGTAAATGATAATTATTTTTTGTTTGAAATAATTGTCTCTTAAATATTAATTTTTTATAAATACACGTACCTTTTTATGTTACAAAACGTAATAAAATTTTCTTTTTAGTACTTTTTTTAATGTGTTTAAACATTTTATTACAATTTAGCACTAAACCTAATAAGAACACAATGAGAAATAATCGTATTGTATACAAATTTGAAAATTGTTTTTATATACAATATGAACACGTATAATAAAGCAAAAAACTAATAAAATATTTTATATAAGAGTAATAAGTGAACTTTCCAAACATTTATCAATTTTTTTTTTTTTTTAACAATTTATACACGGTGGCCACTAGCCAATATAAATATACCGCGCACTATAGTGTAGTAGGAGGTAGTCATGATCTCAGGCAATTACATGCTATTTTGTTGGTCAATATATTTTTGTCGACCTTCTACTGTCAATTATCATGTGCTTTTAGTGTATAACTGTATAAAGAATAAAATAATCAATTTTCTTAATGTATAAAATCCTTGAAACGATTTCAATACAATTTTACAATAATTGTTTTTATAATAAATAATCAAAATATATTGAATTAAATTAATTACCGCTATTAATTGCATTATTTATATAAGTATGCGGAGCAAGTTGGCTTTTCGACATAGGTACACAAATAATTAAATTTAACCTATTTATTATTACAATAATTATTGTGATGTTACATTCGACATTTTATAATAATCGTAGTTTAATTTAGACTTACTAATTTTATTTATAATTTAGTATTGATCATATGGGTTTTATAGATTATAGTAGATAGGTAATAAACTAACAATAATAAATATTATATAGTTGTTAATCAAATATAATAATAGGCATAAATGTATGATTGCATTATAAAGAATTCATAAATTAAAAGATTCATGCTTATATAATATATATAATATACTGCAATTTAAAATATGAATTTGTACAATTTATTTTATGATTTGAACAGTGAAGAATAAACGCACCTACTTGATACTATACTATAAAATTCGAAGGCAACTTTATCATTGAGTTCAAAATATTACTCCATGTAGATAGTATAGGTACCTATAGTCTATAATATAGTACAACTGTCCTATTTTAGTAAATATTAAGTCTGATAGTAGTCTATTGTGTTTTTTTTAAACAACAGATATTTTATAATATAACAAATTATATAGTACCCATGACAATTTAAATCAATTATAAATAAATATAAATTATACGGCGTCTGTGCCAACATTTATTAGATTAATTTGAGCGTAAAATAATAATTGAACCATGATAGATATGATTATATTAACGTATAACCTTCATATTAAATAGTATCTATGAAATATGAACAATTGATGTAAAATATTCATATCTATATAAAAATGCTAAACATCCAGTAATTAAATTAATACAATTATTAAAATATGTATAATTGACAGAAAATGTCAGAAAAATATCTACAATTCTTGAATATCAAAGATAAGTTATAAGTGTAGGAACATTAGACGATTTGAATGAACTTATATTATGATCGTTTAAACCTCGTGATATTATTTGCAACAACAGAACAATAGTAGTTGATGTCTATTAAAAAAAGTAGGTTCTTGTAAGTAGTATTATAGGTAGGTATAGTAATTAGTTTAAATCAATATATATATATAGATCGATGTCACAATACAATATATTTCGAACCACATTCCTCGTGTTATATTATTACCTACAAATTCACGTTATAATCGCCATTTATCCGATTCACCCATTCGTGACATTCGTTTATAGTATACCTAACTGTAAAAACTACAATATTCGCACAAATTCGTGATAGACCTGCAGGTTGGCTGTGACGACGGCGGCATAACCCACTTACCGCGTGCTCGCCGTTGATCTCACTTGTACATTAGTAGAGTTCTTCAAAATTTTGGCCTAGTTTTGGACGTGTTTATAATATATTGTTAAATTAAAATCTTCTCAGACGAAAATCACATGTATGTATGGTAATTCCAAATTGTTGCGAAGGCGGTTTTATTACGTTTTCGTTTTTTGTACCTTAGGTAATAATCGCAAGTGTCGCACATATGGTTGTTATATAAAATATATTCACACGCTGTTCCCATACAACTACACGCGAAACGTTACGACTGTGCGCGTGTGAAATAAGCCTGTGATTCCATGGTGGTTCGCGACGTTGCAGTGACCAGAGGTACAGATGGAATATAATAATAATAATATTGGTTGACCAAATACCAAGCGTGATCTGGATGTACATAAAGTTGTCTTCCCCCTTACCCCTCACCAGTTTATCTGAACGACTTTTAAATACCACCAAATAATTGTAAATAATTGCAAATCGATTACCGTCAAATGCAAATCATCCAGTTTTGTCTAAAACCAGATTCAACATTGGGAGGAGGGGCAACGTCCCGTACTCTCACACATTGGACTATGATCGACTTCTAAATACTACCTACCAAATAATTGTATTTAGTAACATTTTGTTAAGTCTGATACAAAAAAATGTAAATTTGTTATTCCAATAATATTGCTATTAAGAATATATATGTGTAAAACTGCTTAAAGCAAACTAAAACAACATATTTTATAATATTATTATTACAGTAAAAATATATTGTTTGAATAAATAAAATATGTAATACTTAAGGATCCTTAAGAGACTATCTTAATTTTAACATGTAGATTTTAGTTATGAAATATTGATTAATTATGATATTTTAACTTGTAAAATTGTTTATTACCAGTGAGTATATTAATATACTATTATAGTATATTATACTAGGTAAACAAGGTGTCCAGCGAAGATTTACTCATTATTGCAATATCTCCTAAAATAATGGAGATATCATAATTGTGTTTTTTTTTAAGACTTGTGAAGACAAGGGCTAGAAATATTTCATAATTGAATTGATTTTTTTGGTAAAAATAAGTTTAAAAAGGGCTCGGTTAGTAGGTACCATTTTGTTGTACAGTAGGAGTCGAGTGGGTTACTGTAATGGATGTTTTAATTTGGAATTCAATGATATAAAATCATTGTATACGAAAAACGATTCTAAGCGAAAACGGTTTGTCAGCCTACAAAACTAAGAATATTTTATATTATTATTATTATTTTAATAATTCATTTAACTAGTTTTTAATAATTTAATAGGTTAAATTAATTTTTGGAAAAAAAATTGCATTTTTTAATATCGTTGAGTGCATAAAAAATAATAATATCCTTTAAAAGTTTCAAGCAACCACGAAAAATATTTTTATATTACAACAAAATAACGTTATTCTTCATTTGAATATCTAATTTCATCCAAATTTGAACTTAAAATACTTATCAAAATCAATTGTTACTATATTTTAAGTTTTTATTTTTTGTATATTTTACATTTTAACTAATAATAGAGAACCCTTATTTAAAATTTTCAATCCTTAGCTATACAAATTAAACATTTTATACATTTTTAACTACAAAATAATTTGCAAACATTAACAATTTTGATGAATTCAGGTCAAAATTTGAATATTAAATGATTATAAAAAAAAATGTGCCTTTGGATCTTTAACATTTCTAAACTGTTTTTAGAACAACTTTGGAGAAACCTTGTTTTAAATTTTAGGAACAGGTTTTTATAAGCATCTAAAGTTAAAATGTTTACAAAATACGTTAAATTTATGAAAATTTGCAATTTTTATTGATTTAGAAATTCATACAAATTGTTTGGTTAAAATCTAAAATTTGAAAATTCTACACAAGATTTTCTATAAATTTTTCTACCTTAAAAAAAAAAAAAATTACAGAAAAGTCAAACTAATTTTTTATGAACGTTTGAAATTAGACATTGGATATACCCAATAAACTACCAATTTCTCTTGGAACGGTTTTCTTATTTTATTGTAATTTAAAAACGAATAATTGTATACACTTTTTAAACTAATTATAGGTACAAGAAATTTTAAATTTTTAATACATTTTTCTATAAATATAAAAATGTTTGTTAGGTCAAAAAGTTTGAAAATTTAAAACAAGGTTTCTAGTAAGTAGTGTAATCAAAAAAATATACTAACATGGTTGTTTTTTATAGACATTTTAAGTTCAAATTTGAATGAAACTAGATATTTAAATGAAGAATAACGATGTTAGTTATTTTCTTGTAATTTAAAAATATATTTCGTGGATGCTTGAAATTTTTAAAGTATATTATTTTAAACACTCAATAGCATTTTAAAATACAATACATTTTCATATTTAGACATGGTCTATGGGGGGGGGGGATATAGCCCCTGAATACAACCCACAAATATTATATCATATTCTATTATAATTTTTAGGGTTTTTTTTTAGAGGGTTTTTGTTTGGGGGGAGGGAGACTAAGTCTTCTTACCCGTATTTGGCGCCACTGGAAATGACTAACGAGTACCTAATAAAGTTGCACTAGTGTCACCCTAACATCAGTATATTAAACAATTTGAACTGTGTATTTTTTTTTTTAAAAAAAGTGCCTCAGAAAAATAATAATTATACACATTATTTGAGTTGCAAGACTCAAAAAACATTGATACTTTAAATAATTGACAAATTAAAAAAAAATAAGAATATTGAAAAAAATTAATGAGAAATTTGACCCTGGTAGTTTTTACAAATTTGGGGGATTTTAGGGTTGATGATGGAAAGAACGAGTCTCATAATATCGTCTTCTAGAGTTGTTTTTATGAATCTTGACGTATTTTTTTGTTTTAATAATTGTAAGTGCACTAAACCAACAAATAATTATTCTCATATTCTTTTTCCTCTTTCCGTGGCTATTTTATGCCCACCCCTGCTTTGGGTCCACGTCATCCCGGTTGAGAACCCCTGTACTAAAGTATGGATGTATGCCCCCCATTTACAGCCGTGCGTATGATACATGTTGTTAAATATTATCAATTGCTGTAAATCATTTACAGTATATTTTGATATTGTCGTTAATTCACGATCTACACTCCACGCACAAGGCTTGCAGTGACGGACGGCCGGTGGGGGCGCACGACAAGTGTGACCACATGACGTGTACCGTCGCCTAACGAACCGTGCCTGTCCGGGTCGCACTGAGCGCAGTACCGTATACCCCGCGGCTGCCGACGATTGTCGTTCACGTGACCAGAGGGGAGAACGAACGAGAGATTCTTGATTGTTTTCTTCAAATTCAATGTAACATAATACTATATTTACTATACCGCCGGAGCAGTGCGTCTCGTGACGTCGCCGATGGTCGGTCGTTGTTTTGTCGTTCGTTCCGCTTTTCGTTTGTTTTTTTTTTTTTTTTATTGTTTCGATCGTTTCGTTATCGGTTTTGTCAATCGCTTCCGCGTTTGCTCGTCTTCCGTTTTCCCGTATTCGCTTCGCATCCTACTCGAGTTTTCAAAAGTTGAAACACAAGAGAACGCGTCCGTCGTGTCGGTAAGTAATCAATATCGCGTTTTTGTATTCATAACGATTAAATTTGATCGACAGTAGGCTGTAGGTAACTGAGATGTAATTAATCGGTTGTCGATTGCCCTACTAATATTGGGTGCGTTTACCACAGCTATGGTATAATAATAGAGCAAAATCGTATACGGTTGGTGTGGTCTGATATTTGGTAAAGTCTGTGGGGCCGATCGAAATGAATACAATGGTTATCTTTATGTTATAAGAGTTATGGGTGAATTTGAAAAGGTTTTCTTTTCCCGGGTGACCAATAACCTCCTCAATATCCGCCAGTGTAAGCGATTTACCGGAATGTTGGGATGTCGAAAATTGAGTTTTTTTTTTTAATCGATCAAAATGCACAGAAGACGACAAGAAACTTATTGATATTGCGTGAACAGGTTTACCCAGTCGTCTTTGTAATGCCTACTACGCTATGACATCAGACACAGGTTAGAGTTGGAAGGAAATTTACCGTGATGTTGTTATTATATTATGTCTATTTCACCTGCTCCGAGCCGAATCGATCTTTCTTTGTCTTTACACGGTGTACGCTTGTTTTTATTTATCGTCATTACAAAATACAGTTTTTAAATATCGATGTCGTAGTAGAACTACAAACTTAGTAGCTTGTTGTTACCTACTTGCTTAATATTATATTATTATCGGCACGACGACTGCAACGACGTCGTTTCGTTGCGAGCCACATAATCGTCGTACTTAGTACCAACACGGCAAGAGATTTGAATGAACGTAACTCGATCATCGAAAAGAGGTTCGGTTCGAAATCCATCACGCTACTGTTCGTTTGTTATTTTATAATACTGTAATCGATATTCGTCGGCATCAATTATGTACGTGTTAATTTGACCAATGTAATGTTTTTTCTTTCTCGTGTAGGTATGTTGTATTTGTGCAGGACTGCAGGAATCTATACGTTCGACATCGGTAAACGACGTTTGAATATTTGATCAAAGGTCGTAATTTCAGTTAAACGGCAATCTTCTACATTATTTTAATTAATCGTAATGAGAATTTATATTGAAATGTTCATTATAAATATTACGTAACAAAATAACATTTGTAATATTATCGTGTGACCTAAAATGTTTATGTGCCTACTATCATATTATGTACTTTGCGGATTACCCAAATGATATTTTATGTTTATGCATCACGGGTAACAGATACAGGTTAGGTATATGTCCCGGCAGGTCGATATAGATGGTAGAAATAATTTACAATAAAACAACCATACCAAAATAAGCTAAATACATTCACATGCCTATAATTACAAACCTAAATACTATGGATTTATTTATACTGATTAGTATTTGCAATTAAAATTTATTTTCATCATAATATATTTCCATGTTTTAGATAGAGCCGGGCAGAACATTAATTTAAAATTAATCGGAATTTTAAATTTTAAAATAATATATAAAGGAATTGATAATAAATAAACACATTTATTTTACTTAGATTTGTATTGTTATTTATTCCAATAAAGTTTATCTAATGATAAATATTTGAAAATAATACC
Source organism: Pentalonia nigronervosa (assembly GCA_014851325.1). Classification (NCBI taxonomy): domain Eukaryota; kingdom Metazoa; phylum Arthropoda; class Insecta; order Hemiptera; family Aphididae; genus Pentalonia; species Pentalonia nigronervosa. The sequence continues at coordinate 80,582 of JACXSJ010000444.1, read as the reverse complement.
GATACAACTAAAAATTAAAAAACTGAGTAAAATATAGGTGGGTAATTTAATAATGTAATAGAAATAGAAATATTTTTATGTATAGTTATGATTACCTAATTATACGTATTTGCATGTTTAATTCATGGAAAACTTTACAGTTATGTAAGTATAACCTAGATTTTTTAAATGCCGGTAAGAAAACTGTGATATTTGAGTTGAATAAATTGTGTACATTTTTGTGATTTATATACTTGAAAGGTATCATAAATCATTACATATTAATGTTTTTAATACATTTTTAAAAATAAAAAAAAATATGGAGAAATTTGAAATTAGGTACCTCTGGCTCTTTTAAATACCAACGTGTTAAAAAATATATGGGTATAATCAATATCGTCACCACCTCTACACATAATCTAAAAATCATGATTCTTATTAATGATAATACTCTATAATTCGTACATACAAATCTTGTTTAAAATTTGAATAATTTAACGAAAGAAATATTTAATTTTTTCAAAAACTTCAGTGAAATTTCCTGTAATACTTATAAATACTAATTAGGTAGGTACCTATATATATATCGATAAATTACATTAAAATATGATTTATAATCATCATTTATAATAATGGAATTTGTTAAAATATCACATACCTGTCTAATTATAATGATATCACCATACATTAATACAAATATTAATATTAATTTTTATACTAATATTATTTTGTGATATCACTTTTTAATATAATGAATGATAATTGATAATATGTATTGTATTATATATTATTATACCTAGAACAGTTAGAATAACTCATAAGCTGGAACCACGATTTAAATATACTATCTTAAATCATTCGGGCTTAAACTAATGCCAAGTTATATACTTAAAGTTAGAAAACTATTAGGGTCATTAGGGTTTTGTCGTCAACCAATAAACTTCGTCCTGATCGCAACTGGAAATATCTATCACAGTATGCAAAATTGTAAAATTACATATGCTTTCGATGAGATGTTTTCGTTGTAGATACAATTGTATTATATAACTGTTATTTAATCATTTTTTTTCAAGTGCTGCGTATTTGATATAATATATTATGTGCAAAATATAGCAGTATAGGCGTATAGCTATATAGTGTTACAAACAATGCCTAAAGTTATAGTTCTTCTAGTTATACTGTCAAGGGTTATCTATTATTTTTATCAGCTTTTTCCCTTCAACTACCGCTCAACCTTCGAAGTAAAATTCTGAGTAGTTAAGTGTTAAACCCATGATTAACTAACTTAGTTATAGTTAATTATGATTATACTATCCTTATCGTATAATTATTCGTACTTGTGTATTGTATTTTGTCTATTGGTAATAGAAAGAAGCTTATCAACATATTCAATTTTTAGGCCGGCGCGGGGTGGTCTGTAACTTAGCCTGTGGGAAAATAACATTTAAAAGATACACAGCGGCTCCGTTACAGCTTATCACTTTCTATCGCCAAAAGTCAGTGTACTGCGTATAGGTTATTTTATCAAACTTAATACAAAGGTTTAGTTTTTTACTTTTTTTTACTGATATTATTAAAAACAATTTGGCAATTTGTATACAATACGATGAAAAAAGTAAAATATGGTTCATAGTTATGACATTACATTTTACTTGGTGAAGAACCTAGCACTTCAAATTGTTTGTTGTTATTGATAGATACCTAATTTTGATTTTTTTGGATATAAGTTCTTCGTCACAGGTAATCGAAAGTATTATTTTCAATTTGTACCTAAGTAATAATAAATAACTTGCACCATCCATAAATATAGGTGATGATAATAATAATAATAATATATGGAATTGTTACATAAATTTGTCGTACTATCGTGCTGGTGTTTCTAAAGACATATCACATTGCTGAAATTAGTGTATTTCTGTTATCAGTTTATTTGGGTGTATAAAATCGTAAGTTGAAAAGATCATTGATATTTTTAAATTGTCTAATATTTATGTAGGAATTTGTACCATACCATAGGGCTGTGGTTATAAGACAGTCAGACGTAGACATGTCGATTCTGGTGCTTCAATTGTGAAAATGTTTAATGTTGGTTTAATGTTGCTTTAATGTTTTACCCATTATTTGTTTTCCGTGTGTTCAAAATGACCTTATAATTGTTTTGTAATTCATTTTCTAGTTTTTAAGGTTCATTTTGGATTTTAGTAATGGAATTAAAATGTATAGTCTAGTTCAATTTTCGGCAACCTTTTTGGACTCCCAGCCCACATTCAAAATTAAAAATAGTTCGTGAGCCAGACAAAAATAAAAATTTTATATTCTAAATTATTTACTATAAAAATAATATCAAAAAATAACTGTTTAAAACTTTAAAATAATAAAATGTAAAAATTATAATATAAAAGTATGGAAATTACAACTGTTTGGTAAAATGCTTAATGTGATTTTTGTTATCGGATATTGTTTATTATTTTTTCAATTTCCACATTAAAATTACTTGTGCCCATTCTAAGTACATGGTGGAGATGGTCATCAGCAGAGCCCAGATTTCAATGCAAAGTGCATATTTTTTTGGTTGATCATAGACAATGTCTATCTAAGTCTGTCTATCTAATGTCTTTCTAAGTATGTAATTTGTTTCATGTAACGAGTGTTTCAAAGCTACAAATTTAATTTTGCATTTTTTTGCATATTTTTTGGTTTTTTCATTTTTAGAGAATTTTTAACACTATTGGGTCATTTTGTTAGTTTTTAAGGCATATTTGTTCAATATACTATATAGTCATCAGTTAAACGTGATCGGTATAGATTTTTAACATTTTCCATATAATAAAAGGCCTGTTCACATACGTAAGTGGATCCAAACATATTGAAGTATTTTGCATCTATATTTTTAATTTTTGAAAATGATGCAGAAAGTTTAGTGAAAAAAAGTAAAGGCAGTTCTTTGAATGAGTCTTTTAGAATATTTATTGATCTATTGTGACTGCAAATCTATTATTTCCATTTGAAGCTCGACAGGGATATCTTTAACATCAATATTAAACGGATTGGCGAGTAATTGAAAATATTGTGAATGTCGTTTGAAATCTTGAAATCGATTATTAAATTCCTGTTGAAGTATCGAATTAGTTTCAACAAATTTTACTGTTGGTATTGAAAATTCCGATGATTCAAAAAGTTTTTTATAATTCGGAAAATGTGTTATTTCATTTTTTTCAATACGAGACCGTAATAGTTTCAACTTTATTTCAAAAAATTTAATATTAAACCACAAATCAGGAATAAGTTGATTTTTTTTTTTAAAGCGGGCCGTATGCAAAAGATACACCGGCCGCCGTTTGCCGATCACTGATCTAGTTGATCATCACTCTTTTTTATCTTTATATGCTTTACACATGATAGATTTTTCCTAAATGTTTTATGGTTTGTCGTCATATTAATTTGTGGACAGTCTTTCATGCGTAAGCCAAAGTTAACTTGTTATCATTAATTAACGTTGATATGCATTTTAAAATTATTATAATACGGAGATTCGGCATTATATGAGTTTAATTAGGTAATGTTTAAAATAGGAAGAATAATAGATTTGAGAGGTATATACAACTTCGTTTAACTTGAAACTATTTTATTTATTGTAGTGCAAAATACAATGTATGTGGAAATAATAATATTATATATTAAAATATATTTTGTATAAATTACAATAATACACTAAAAAGTTAACCTTGTTTCTTTTTGTTATCTATATTGCTATAGTGCAGATTATTTGTATGAATAGGTCAAAATTGTTAATTCAAACATATAATTTGTATTATATACAGTGGGTAATAATGTAATTTTATATTTTGTTGATTTAAAATAAGCAGTTTTACTACTTAATTGATTACTAGTGTTTGAATTTTGCATATATTTAAATATTTTGATATGAATGGTAAATAATGGCATCATTTAATTGTTTTAATTGCTATACATTTCAATTAAATTATTTTATTATTTTTTTTTTTTTTTTGATACACATTATCCATCTGTTGTTATAAGATACTTGGTAATTTAAGACGGTTTATGGTTAATATTTTATACTCAACTCCATACAAAGATATTAATTAAGTATATAACTTATAAAGTAAGGTAGCTTTTACTTTGTAAAGTTTAGCAAATATTAGTACTAAGTATATAGTATTGTAGTTTAGGTATGTGTTATTTATTATAATTTATGAACACTAATAATTAAATTGTTATAATTATTTTGCGTATATTTTACATAATTTATAACCACCATTGTACTAACCTACATTTGTGGCTACATATAAATTTAATCGTCAATGGCTAATATACGCATTAAAATGCTGATTTACATGAATTTAAAAAAAAAAAAATTTGAAATTAATTAAAAACCAAATTTAATTCGAACGTTTTTTTATTCTTATTATTTTGTTTTGTATTTGTTTATAATATTTTATCTTAAATCATTAATCTGACTTCATTAATAGAATAATTAAAGCGAATTATCCTTATGTGAATTAAAAATACATTTATATGCATTTAACTTTTCCAATCAACTAAACACCCATAAACGATTGCATATAAACGTGGTACTATTATATTTAATCTATTACTTTAAAGCTACCTTCTGAAAAGAAACTAGGCCAAATAATTGTTTAGATTTAAAACTTTTGTCTCAAATTAGGAATATTGTGAATATTCACAAAAATCATTCATTAAAACAAAACAAAATTTAAAAAAAAACCTATAACGGGATTTAAGCCTACTTTCAACAAAAACATTTTTAAATAATTTAAATATATTTAGGTATAATTTCTACTATTTTTATATACTAAAACTAAGTAATGATATTTTTACCAATTTATTGTTATTCTAAAAAATGATTATAATAATGTATTCGATTAATTTTAGTGAACTTTGATTTTTTTAGACATTTGATTACTTATTAGGTTTATGGTATAAATAATATTTAATTCATTTAACAGAACCGTTTAACATCGGATTTAATATATAAATACTATTACTGTAGATATATTACAGGTAATGTATTACTAATTATTAGTTTTAATTGATCAATTTTGTTTCCAAATTCTAAATACCGCTTTTCTTGGATTTTTATTGAAAACCTAGGATTGTATATTTATATATATAATCTAATGTAATGTATAATACATTTATATGTGTGTATTTTAAATTGTTTGAATACATTGAAATATATATTACAATTTCGATATCTGCAAGAAACTGGAAATATCATAGGAACTATTGAAGTAATTTAGGTAAAAGCTATATAAGTTAATTAAAAATCAAATATTAAAACTAAAATGTTTTTATAAACATTATCATATAAAGTATAGAAAGCGATTTTAATTATTTTAAACTATAGAAAAGATGCTTAATCATTACGATTTTTTTTTATCAACAGCGATTAGCGAAATAATAGTCTTATTTAGTGCATTGGAACCCCAAACAAATTATATGTATACGTAATTTAGAAATATATCAAAATAATATCAGTGTGTAAACAACAACTACAATTTATTTACATTAGAAATATAAAGTGGAAATAGTAAAACAAATGATAATTATATTTTTAAAAATAATTCAGTACCTATTTCGTGAATTGGATGAAAGACACATTTGGGGTATCAGGTACTTATCGCAGTAAAATAGTATACTTTTTAAAATCAAAATTTCTGAAGCTTCGTGTCATGTTATTTTAGGTATAGAGTTTAGACTCTACCCTAAAATCTCAACTTTTTTTAATATCTTTTTCTAAATAACATGAATATTTTCTATGATAGTTTCAGTTTTACGCGAACATCAGAATTTAAATTTACACCAATGAGACATTTTAAATACACATTCTTTACTAAGATAATACATTTGTTTATATTATTTGTATTCCTAAACTAACCTATATTAATTAAAGTATTCAAATAATAGCTTAGTAATTTTTTTGGTGATAATGTGTGTTTCTTATTAGAATTGAGATATCATAAACATTGTATTTTAAAAGGTAGTATAACTAATGTATTAAGGTCATGATGGATGATAAACGACTACTAATGTCCCTATTGTCTACCCCACCAACTAACTTTAATCTCACTAGTTATTTTGGTACATTGTACATTGTAACATCCATACTAGATTGAAGTAATGTTTTGGACACGTATTAAAAATGAAATTACTTTTGTATAATATAATAAAAAATAAAAATGTTTTTTCAATCATATATTTACTTGTTTTTTTTTACCAAGATCGATTTTTACGCCTCTGATGTTAATATTTGTACTATCAAAATGTTTATTGATAAACTATTTTTAATAGTATTCATTGTTTAGTTTAATAATTTGGTATGAATTTTATTTTCATTGTTTTGATTATTTAATAGTTTGTTTCATTACTAATATATGTAGGTACTTACAATGCTTACATACAATATACTATGATTTTTTAAAGGTTAACACTGATTTTGTCGAAAATTTATAATGTTCTTGGAAATATTTTAATTTCATATTGTTAAGCAAAATATTTTTCTGAGAATTTCAATATAGACACCCATTCTAACATATACCTAAAAGATGAATTACAAGTGATTATTTAATTAGTTATAACTTATAACTTATAACTAATTAAATAATAATTATAAGTTATAACTAATTAAATAATAATTATAAGTTATAACTAATTTAATAATCACTTGTAATTCATATTTTAGGTATATGTTAGAATGGGTGCCTATATTGAAATTCTCAGAAAAATATTTTGCTTAACAATATGAAATTAAAATATTTTCAAGAAATAAATTTTCTTAGTTATAAGTTATTTTATAAGAGTTTAGAAAAAATGTTAATACTATTTGAGAAAAAATACCTACCTTTATTAGAATTATCTTGTATTTATTACATTTACATATTTATATGCCAATCGTATTTATTTCATTCTTCAATTAAATTATAGAGATAATTAAAAATATATATATTCCCTGTAACAATATTTTAGATTTTAAAGTGTAACTTTTTATATAGTATATTTAAATATATTCTTTAGAAAATCGTTTAATGTGTTTGAAATCTCTATTTGGAAAGTGGTTCGACAAATTTGATTCTTTACGGATTATATGTTATCCATAACGTAACGTCAATAGCGTCTCTTTTTAATTTTAAAGCAATATTAATATAATGCCTGGAACAATACAATATCTGCAGACCATAAAAATCGTTTATATCGGTAAAAATACTGTATGAGAAACAAAACCCATCACACATCAATGCCACTAAATACACTCGTTTTTACACAATAGCTGTTATAATATCCTTGGAGATCTAGAATCTAGAACGTATAAATTTATTAAATTATTAAAATAATAATAGGTATCTATTTTCAATGAACGACTATCAGATATGAAATAATTTATCAAATATAAATTAATACATTTTTAAATTATTTTTGTATTAAATGCCAAGTAGATATTAGAAATTAATAAAATATTATACCTTGTTTAAAATATACTTGAATACAGTTCACTTAATTTTAAATCAAATTTGGATCAAACCTAATTGTTATTTTTAAATAATGTTTGATTATTTATTATTTCAAGTTCTACCCACATGGCATGGGAAATAAACTAAATATTTGAGGATGTTCTTGTTAAAGTGTACTTGTTGTGCGTATTGTGTAGTTTACGACCGACAATAACAAATTGCGTATACAATACAACAAAATGTGCTAGTATCGTAATTTTGAAGTTTGAACACATCAATCAATATATTTTAAGAATATATTTTTGCAACTCTATAACATTTGAGACATTGAAATTAATAGTAAGATAATATGTCTTTTTAATTAAGACAAAGTATATTTGTAAATAATTTTTATAATGTCACGCACAGTGTTGTTTTGTGTTTTAATTAGAGTCAGAATATTGAAAAAACTCTGATGCTTTGATGTAATACATTGGTCTAAAACAACAGTTTTAAATAATCGAATAGACTCAATAATTAACGATGTACAAATGGTTCTTAAACTTCGACCTCTTTAAGTTCACCTGCAATTTTACTGACATATTTATTTATAAATCAGTAAATGGCTTTAGTACACGTTTACCCGTGAGGCTTGAAATTATATCTCCGTAACGGTATTATATTTTTTATAATTCTCACATTAGTCATGATTCATGACTCATAAATCATTATGATATTGGATAATACTGGAAATTGGATAAATTTGGTCAAAATAATTAATTTAATAGAATTATGTTAATTGAATGTTATTTATTGATCAAACCGTGATTTATTTATTTTTATTATTATTCTTAGCGCCATCAGCCCCACAAATAAATAATATATACATCGTGTTAGAGTATAAAGTAATTTTGAATTGTATTTCTCGCATATTTTCTTCAAAATTACATGTTTTGTACTACATTATGTAGCCTATATACATACATATAATATATAGGAATACATTTTCCTATTTGTTTTGTTCTAGCGGGCGGTTATGAGGGGAGGGGGTGTTGAGAGGGGACTGAGACTTGTCATAAGTACCAACAGCAGTGCTCAATTAAAAATATCAGGTCGAAAAATCATCATCAGGAAACACGATGCGCGTTGCACACACATGCTCCGTTGGCTTCTGCTTGCGACCGACCGGACGCTCAAATATCTCACAGAACGGTGAGCGTCGGCGGTTTTCGAGGCCAACCACACCTAACGACACCTGTCAGCATCGGATCCTGGTACACTGATGCCCACTCGTTTTTCAACTTCGGCGCTAAACCCCGATCGTCAACGATTTTTCGACCAGACGACGCAAAAAAAAAATATGTGTCTACGTCGTCGATAATATTATATATTATTTTTAACGTATTTTTTTAATACGTATACTTATGGTCAGGACTAGGATTTATATGCAATAAAAAATTGTAAAATATGCATTTAAATTTTTATAAGATAAATACAAAAATATAGTTATAAAAAAAATATTTATTTATTGAAATACATCAGTGGTTGGCCGTTTATTTTAATATAATATAATTGAGAAATAAAATAAAATAATTTAGAAATAAAATTTATAATTCACATTCATTACATGTGTTACATGCTACGACCACATATTTTTTTAAATTTTCGAAAACGAATGATCGGTGATTGGATCGTAGTATGGCTTTGTATTAATTGAAGCTCCGTTCAACGTCACATGATGTAGTTGGCGCATATTTAAGTAAAGAAATTTGTCCTGGTGTTAGGTTATAACTGAAATTATCCTCGTCCGATTCGTCATTTAATATTTTACTTATTGATTGTAGAGTGTTATATATTTTATTTTTTTGTAAAACCAAGGATATTTTGTTCTTAATTTTATCTGCAACTCTTCTGTTATACTCAAAAAGTCGACTCCTAGCATTTATTATAATCTGTATACTTTCACGAAGTGTTAAATTCTTGTTTTGTAGTCTAATTAAGACTTTGGATGAAAAGCAAAAATTACTTTTAATATGCTAAATCATTTTTTAAATTTTGATTATCAAACAATTTTTTAGCTTTTTTTTATCGAATCTGATTCGCCATTTAATTCTGAGAACAGATTTAATTGAATTGAAATTATCTACATAATATGTTACTGCAGTCCACCACATTGCCCATTGTGTCAACACTGGTTTTGGAGGTAAAGGTAAATTTAGAAACATTTTACGTAATTTAAGTGTTCGGCTTGGAGCTTTTAAAAATATTTTTTGTATATGGGCATCATTTTATCAATTGTAGTGTATTCGGCTCTTATATCTCGCAAACTCTATGAATTCCGTAGGCTAAACATGTTAAATATATCAGATTTGGAAATAGCACAGTTAAAGAGTCAGCTGCCTTCACCATATATGGTGCAACGTTGGTTACAAATAAAAGAATATTTATATACTTTACTCAGGATGGCCATAATAATTACATGGCATCGTTAAATAATTTACCAACAGTTTGAAAATTATATTTAAAAAGTTCAGGACAGCTGAACAGTTTGTACTACGTGGGATTGTGTATAATACACTAATACCTGACAAATTATATCTTATCTTTGATTTTATATTGACCAACATACTTTTATTAATTGTGTTTATCTTTCTCCGTCAAACTATTCAATCTTTTATTGCATACCTATTGTACCATAGGATTGTATTTATAAAAATAAAATTTATGTTTGACAAAAAAACCAAGTTTTATACTTTAATCAGCAGGGCTAGAATTAATTACGAAATATACTAAAACATGCATTTTTCCAATTCTTATAATCGAAATATGCAATAATATTCATTTTATTCAATATATGCAATAATATACATTTTATCTAAAACATGCAAAAACATGCAAAATAAAAACACCACCATTTATCTTATCATGAGATGATTCATGGACATAACTAACAAAATCAATAATCAGAAGTCACAAAAAAAACATGCTGTTGCATACAAATCCTAGCCCTGCTTATGAAAACCTATGCGCGTGGTACCGAATAACGATGTTTATTTGTTAAAAAAAAAGAAGAAGATTTTACAATATAATTTCGATGTTCAGACAACGGTTTTTTCGTTTTGGAACCACTAGCTGTGACTTTGGCGTAAGTCCGACTCAGTGCAAACAACCGATGCGGTAATGATATCGTTTTCATTTCGCATGCTTGGGCAAACGGACACATGGTATAAATCACTAGTGCAGAGAATCAGGAGAGGCCTATAAATAATAAATTATAGATAGGCCATATTTATTATTACCGCGCAAAAAGCAATGTTCTTTTTTATTATTCCATGAGGAATTTTCCTACCATGATGTCACTGTTTTAACATTTTTTATACAGACATTTTGTATTTATTTATTCGAAATGTTAATATTTTTATTTTTTATGGGTTCTATGTCCTACATTCATCATTGTTGAGTGGTTCATCCGTGATGCACTTTTATTAATTATTACATCACGATATTGTTTTGACGTTTTATTCTTTTAATTGTTCATGATTATTCTTACCTTTAGTTGCAATTAATGGATAATGACTACATGCTTTTCATTGTCCATGGTCTTAAAAATTCTGATTTTTCAAAAAATCTAACTTTGGTATATTATATATATATATATATATATATATATATATATATATATATATATTAGCATTAGGAGTGGCAACTTGCGGCTTAGGCCATAGTTCCACGCGGCTTGCGTCTTATTATTAACAAAAACTAAAATTTACTTATTATTATTATGAATTTATTTTTTTTTAAATTATAAAATTTATTTATAATCATTTTGGCTCTTATATCATTATATATGGCTCGCGAACATATTCATGTTGGCTATCCCTGGTATATATCAAAATATTGAAAATGATAACAGTTCTGTCCATCTGTCCTATTTATTTCAAGACTTTTAACCAATTATTTATGAATAAAGGAATTAAGAATATGAACAATTTTGAAGTATTCTATTATATAATGTTCTGTAGTTTATTAAACATTCTCAATTGTATGTATATACAAACGATAATAGTTTGTGTTTTATCGGAGAATGGAGAAATTATAAGCTGATCTAAAACAATGATAATATTGTTCTTCCTTATTCTATATTATAATGTTCAATAGACATAATAAGATAATGTTTACTTTTTATCAGTTACTACGGAAGTGAAATTTTAGACTTATGGCATTTATATATATACACATTGAATAGTCTAGTAAAATTATATTTTTATTTCTATATTATATTATTATCTGATTTAATTAATATTAATTTTATTGATAAATGTAAAGAACATCGTTATACATATTATATTAATTATTATTACATTAAAAAATATTTTACAATGAAATTAGTATGTGTTTAATTTCTAGTTTTATAAAATATAATATCAACTAAAATATATTTAAAGGTTCGATATTGAGTAAAATACATTTTAGATTCTGAGCGGAGTAAAATAATGTATTGATTTTACAATGATGTGTACTTTTTTTTCCTTTCTGTCATCTTTTGGGGTAGTAAAAATGCTTCAATTTTCTACTTCAGCATCTTTTCTGATAGGAAAGTAATCTAGTTTGTACTTTGGAGGGTCAAAATTCAAACGTAAGAATTTCCCAGTAGTTTTCAAATTCACCGGGAAGAACAAAAATTAAATTAAGGAAAAATGAGAATTTGGTAGTGGATTCTCCTTGGTGTGAAAAAAAATCTAAATAATACAGTTTTTGTAGAAATTACTTTTATTATTTTAATTAAAAGAGATTTTGGTATTAAAAAATTATGAGTTAAACGATTAAATGTCTTATTAGTTATATGGTTTTCGATCGACTGACTGCGTCGGTTCTTACAAAAAATGGCGACGGCGGATGTCGTGTGCACAATGAAATTGATTACATGCAAAATTCTTATTATTAAACAAGGAGTTCTTAACACCATTTATCCACACAATTGATTTTGTTTTTTTGGTGCAACTCAAAAAGAACAATTGTAGATAGTTTAAATTTTCACCAAATGTTTATATATTTATTTTTAATACATGATAAAATTATAAAACAAATTTGGCTTTTTTTGAGCTATTAATTGCCATAAGAAATTTTTGATCTTAAAAACTTTTTTATTCAATAATTGATTAATGAAAAAACTTGAAAATTTAATACAAGGTGCCTTATAAGTTGTTATAATATCAGTAAAAAAGTATTAATGATACATTGGCAAGATTTTTTTTATAAGCATTTAAAATTAAATTGTTGACAAAATGAATTTGTTGTTAAAACTTAATAAAATGTTCAATTTTTATAGCTTAGTATTGAGAATTTTAAATAAGGTTTCTTACAAATAATTCTTGCTGTAACCAAAAAATCTAAAAAATAAATAAATATATTTTTTTTACGGATTTTTTTGAACTCTATGTACATTAGAGCGGTTCCTACTTGTCCACTTTTTTATTTTTATAATGTTATAAAGTTATACAGGAATTTATATGTCATAATAAAATAAAAATATTACATTATCTTATTATGTACACTTTATAGTGTATATATTATTTAGCCATATAAGTATATAATATATAATATTATACAGACAAATCTATTCATATTATTCTTAATAAGCAAAATATAAAAAAAAATGATCAGTGTTTTAGTCTCATATGTTATTTTTGTAATTATTTACATATTTTCTACATAAATGATTCTAGAAGCAAATACTTTAATCTTATTTTTATAAAACTATGGAATGTAAAAAATACGTCGCATTAATTTTTTTGCTGAATGCCCTTTGTTCATCGTTATTTGAATGTTGACAAAAAAAGTGTAGCAATATTATAAACAATTACTGTTTACGAAATAAATTAAATTATTGTTGTATCCTACAATAATTATATTATAAAATACATTTGTACCTACTGTTCATTAAACGTGTTAACATAATTTTATATCATCGTAGTATAAGTTTACGTTATGAACATAAAGCTATTATTTTCTATGAATCATGATTTCTTTAAATTTCGTTATTAATTGTTGATTAGATGATATGTTTAGCCTATATTGATACTTCTCGTAATCAACAATATTAAATTCTATAATTTATATATTATTATATTATATTACGGAAAATATATTTTACTTTCCAATCAAATTTGTAGATCTACCAGAAACCATTGTACCGTTAATATATCTAATTTATTCCGTAAATATAGTTAAAAATTTGTCATTACACCGATGATTGTGCATTGGTATTTATAGCAGTTAACTATACAACGCATGATATGACGTGAATACATGATGCATATATTAATAATAGTACTATGCTAATTTATTGAGGACTTTATCTATTATTATAATTTATAACTAAACCGGAAATATTATAATCCATATCAATTGTCTTCGACAAACAGTGTCTAGTGACTACACGTCACAATATACAACAGTATAACACGCAGAGCTTTAGATAACTAATGGTTTAATATTTCATTGTACTCGGTACCTTCATACATGTGTAAGACGATACTAAATGATTGTGATTTGTGGGTAGTTTTTAGATGTTTTTCGGAAAACCGTCTGCGACTTCTACCTACACGTGGACTAAGAGGTGCAATATAATATAACACACTGAAAAATATAATAAACGCCTGCGTTACAGTGAACCGTATTGTAATATGTTATTATAATTTCATGTGCAACACTTACTATACGTCCGTACGCGAGAGTAATAACTAATAACCTTCGAGTGGCCCGCGGCAACAAAAAAACTTGCACCGTTGCTGACCACAACATTCAAAACAATCCATCGTCATAAGAATAACCGCAATTAAACGCGTGCCATGCGAGAACGTATTTTCATCCCCACACGTATATATTATGAGAACTTTATACACATATTATATGCTCGATGAATTATATAATTTAGCCGTTAATGGTAGTTAAACATATATTTAAGTTGTGTTGGTTCCAATAGATCCTATAAAAGCTGCAGTTTTATTCTTACACATATTTTTTTCCATTATTCCGGCACTTGAGTCTTTCATCGGGAATTATAATCTGTTAGTATATTTTTCTCACATATAGTGTGGATTTCAGATAATAATGAGAACATATATTATAAAATATAGGGTTCGATCATGAACTTATTGTATTACTTATTCGTACTGGCTCAGCCCAATAGGTCGTGGCTTAAATCTTATGATATTTAAAATTCGTGTATTAGTGATATCTTCAAATATTCAATTGGCCTCCGGCTCATGTGGCCCACATATTGAGCCAGCCTAGTGTGCTAAAGGATGATTGTAAACTCTCTCAGGTTTACTTCAGTACTACTTACCTGTAGAGTACTGCATGTTCTCACTTAACGTCGCGTCGCCTTATTTAGCATTTTTTCGCTATTTCGTCGTAGAAGTTTAAGTTTTTATATTTCGTTTAACACTGCAACGGTTTCAGTATAACGTCGTTTGTAACAATAAATAATGTATAAATAAAAGAATTAAATCGTACAATAATAATAACTATAATAATACATACATACATTGTTATTTATTGCCAGGAACTCATTATAATAAATTTTATGTAAAAAGTGTTTCACTTAACGTTTTTTCGGTCAACATTGTGTTTTCTCGGAACCTATCCTCGACATTAAACGAGAACTTACTGTATATGTAAACTCTCCTGAGTCTGTAATTTACTTTATATGTTCATTATATAGAATATAATATAATCATACAAATTAAACTATAGAAAAAAATAAAAAAGTTATAATTCCTTCAGCTAAACATGATGTTGATCCAGGAGAGTTTGATAATTTTAAAAATCAAGAGTATTTACCACCTCCGTGTTGCACACAAGCACACCTGGTCAGTCCGCTCCTGCAACCAGAGTACAGAGTACATCTGTGGCTTGATAGTAACATGGTTTGGCATGAAAGGGTGGAGACACCACAACGAGCAGAATGGACTGAATAACAGAAATATGTACTAGTGTGGCCATATTCTTGGTAATGATATTGTTCTAAGCTTATGAGGTTCTTCACCCTTTATTTTCATATAGGTATACAGAGTGATTTACCAAGCATGCATTGTAGTCAAAAAAACAAAAAATTGTTTTATCAATATAATTATTTGGCACACTTTAAATATTATAGGTTACATTATCAGATTCATTTTCACATTTAAAGCAGTTTATCTATCTCGTAATATTATTTTTTCCTTATTCTAAACTATAATTTTATAATTCGTTTATAAAATTATTTAAATCAGTTAATAATGAGAACTAGTATTCATTTTTGTCATGTTCCTCGTGGCATTCCACGAAGAGCGCAATAGCTAAATAGGTTGGGAACCTCTGCCCTAAATAATTTATAATAAAAAAAGAGGATTTTCAATTGAAAAATGGAAGTTTATACTACCCCTAAACATTTCTTAAGTAGTATAAAAATCTCAAGAATTTGAAAATATGATATTTAAGACATTCAATACATTTAAAAATTCCAAAAATCAGAATTTGAATCAATTCATTATAAAGGGAAAATTCGGGGTTAAAAATTCTTGGTGAATCACCCTGTATCATGATCATATACAGCTTAGTGGACTATTGAGGTCCAATGGTGCCATCACAAACTTATTTCACTCTTTTCTATTGTACGCCATGTCTATCTGAGCCGATTCACGTACACTTCCCCGTCTGTCATTTCCCCATCCAATACGTAAAATTAAATTAGTCATTGAATATTTACATACATACATACAATATATATATAATCTCTCACTCAACTTTAGCAATTTTCGAGTGGTTTGTATAACATCCTTTCTTGAATTTTCCATTACGACTATGTCATCAGTATATGCTAGTAGTACATTCAGTTCACCAAAGTTCATTTTCCGATCTTCTATCATATCCCTTACCACTCTCTCCAGGACTATGTTGAATAGATTAGAGATAATGCATTGCCCTGGTGGAGATCAGTCTGTACTTTAAATTGTGTTGACGTTTCTTGCCAGAATCGTACCTTAAGATTGATGTTACTGTTACCTATTTTGACTTGGGTCAAGTATTTTTGGGGTATTCCGAAACTTTTCATTGTTTTCGATAGTTCTTTCCTGCTTAATTATCCTGTTTAATCAAGAATAATTGAAACATTTCTAATGACTAGATTAAATCGACAAAGAATAAAGGTAGTGAGTGTTTAGTGGTTTTATGAAAGACCATTTTTTTTTAACAACAAACAATATATTAGTCAGTAAATTATTTTTTTTATGACATTAATATCGGTAGATATATAATAAATTATGTATACATTACATAATGAGATAACGTTTTTAAAATCACTAAGTATTAAATAAGACTCCTAGAAACAATTATAAACATTTTAAAGTAAAATATTATTTTAGTTATTGTTGGACAATATATTATATTTTTTTTAACAGTGTTAGGTCTATTATAATATAATAAATATATTTAATTTTAAAACGAACTAAATACCTAACGACTTAAAATACACTTTTTAGTTTGATACCTTAAAATTTTTTATTCAAGACAATAAATTACGAAGAAAAAGATCTTGTCAGAAGGGTAAAAAATTAAGCAATTCTTATAGTGTTTAGTAAGGTGGACAGTAAGGGTTTCTACTGTTGTGACTGCTATGACATCACAATATTATAATTATAATATCGCCGGTAATTGCACGCAAAGTATTAGACAGTTCTTTTTACATAACCGCAACAACTGTTTTACACGTGTGAACGTTATAGAATGTTGACAGAATGTATCAACTTAACTGCCGTATTTTTTCTTCAATAATATTTCAGTTCTCGTACTCTAAAGCTGCAATGTTTCCGTATATTATATACCATCAACCCGATGCACAATTACCAAACCGCATGGCGCAACCAATACATCGATTGCTATTATTGCGCTGCATATAAAATTATACACGTACGACACATAGTGCGGGAAAGCGCAATTCAGATATTACACCTCGTCGATCGACGTGTCCTGTAGAAACGATAAGTGTGCGATCTAGACCAAACCTCTTACTATGCATTAGTGTAAATACCTATATATTTCTTGTAACTATACCTACATATAGGTATACTATACCTATATATATATATAGGTACGCACGCGGTCGTAACCGTGTTTTAAGCGCCTAAGGAATCATGTTTAAGTGTTATTGCAAGACCTGCAGTGTTCGTGGTATTATGTTGCAGGTATAAACAATTAATTTTTTTTTTTGTCAACCCGTGTTTAATTAAGCCTTGTTCAGTTGAACTCGGTGACACGTCGACGAATATTTTAGCTACATACATAATTTCTTAGTGTGTGTTTATGAAAATTATTTTTATTATAGACATCAAACTAATATTTAAACATCTATGATGAAAAAAATGTTATACTTTTATTAAAAAATATGATGTACCTATGACGTGTGTACTGTTTATTACGCGTGTCCAACTGTACAAAATATAAATTATAACTTGTAAGTAACTATATTATAATGTTATAATTTATAATACAAGTATATCGAACATATATTGTATTTTTTAATATATTATGATAGGTATATTAATATTACACTTTGATTAAAGTCATCTATAATTTGAGTAATGTTATTAGTTTGTTATACATATAAAATATTATGTGATTGTAGTAGGTTAGGGACAGGTGCCTATTTGTTTTGACATACATATTTTTCAAATAAACTTATCAGTATTTTTTCATAGATACCTACATAGATTAGCGTTGGCGCTGTTATTTTATGATTTGTTATTATTTTATAGTTTGTTGTGTATTTAATGGATTTCCTTTTTCTAAAAACTGATAAATATAGTGATATTTTATTAAACTGGTTGACTGGTTTGTTAGCTTACTGTCTCGCCAAATGCATAATTATATGATATAATAGGTTACTATGATTAGATATTTACTTGTACATTATTTTACATCTATTCCTAACACTCTTTGGATCTGTTCATTATTAATTGTAGGCGTGAGATAATACGTATATTGACCAGCTAATCATTTTATAACATAATATTTTTAAAACAAATTTATGTTACTTGATTTGTTTTATGAACTAATTTTGATTTTGGTTTAATTGATATAAAATTAGTTATGGTTAGATAAAAATTTAAGAGGTATGCTTACAACTATCAACTCACCGAAGCAAAAGTGTTTTTCCTTTGTCAAACGTATTGTCAATAAATACAATACTAATTAATATATTTAGTATCATAGACATAAGATATTAAAAAAGATACCGTAAAAAAAAATTGCTTTTAAAATTATAATGTTTAATTTACTGATTTATTTTAAATTGTTTTGTGTGCTTTTTTTATATAGATACGCTAAACATCTGGACAATTGTTACCATGTAAATTGACAATTTTCATCAACGTGATCACTGTCCACCATGATACGTTATTGTAATTTGGGTATATACGCTGTGGCGTTGTTACTTGCCCACCTATGTTATCCCGCTCAATCAGAAATTGAGCTCAAAGGATCTAATGTCTGTACCAAATTAGAACCGTAAGTGCATTTTTATTCTAACCTATAGTTTATGCTAGTGGTGGTCAAATGATTTTATTATGGGGGGGGGGGGATGTTGCTGTTTTTAACATGCACAATTTGATTATTAAAAGTATAATTTATAATTTATATTATTATTTTAAATATTTAAAAAATGCCATGTGGGGAGATCGATTCATCCATCCCCTCCCCCATTGTTTGACCACCACTGGGTTGTGTATTTAAGCTAATATCGTTATCAAATAAATGTCGGAACTTGAATAAATTTACTTTATATTATGTCATAGTCATATAAATAGACGGAAGTTACAATGAAAATAAAAGATATCAACAAAAATAACTACCCGTGCGTAACCATATTTAATTATTTAACATAATAACTATCTAAATTTAATGACTGACTAAATTAATTACTTTTATTAAGTAGAATGTATAGAAAAATGTTTTGAATTGTTCTATTAAATTTAATCCATCTAGTTTTTAAATTCTTAACAAAATGAGGAATGCAATGCTTTTATAAATACGTAATTTTATTTATTAGTTAGGTTATAGAAAATTGAATAGGTGTAGAAAATCTTAACTAAAGCTATAATATAATATCTTATCTTCTTTTAAATAAATAAATTAGTGACTTTACATTTAAATTTTGTCGAGTTTTAAAATTTAAATAATATAACAATATTATTTTTAAGTTACTTATTATAATCATAATATTTATAGCTTTTTAAATTCGTTGTAGATTAACCATCTTAATTTCTTGGAAATGCTTATAATGTTAAATCGTTAATTATTCATATGAGCAACTATAAACATTTAAAATAATATACTATATCACTATAACAGAATAGTGTTCACAGTTAACCGAGCTTCGACCAGAATTATTTTTTTGTGTGGTGATTTACCGTTACATAACAGTATTTAAATTTACTATAATAATTGGCACTGGTACACTATAATTCTGCTCAGAGATGATTGATTCCACTCTGTAGTCTGTAACTGTTGTAATTTAATAATAATTAATAATTACACATCACATATATATAGGTATATTGTTAGTATTAGTATTGATTTTGACATTTTAAAATGGCAATTTAATGAACTTTTGTATGCATGTATACCAATAACATTTTCGTTTAAATATTAAAGAATTTATTTTAATGTCAATATAATTGAATTTTATTATATGATAAATAAATAAGATAAATTGTTGGTTTTTGTTAAACATTTTAATCGTAAAAAATAAAAAAAACCAATTAAATAACATGGTACGTAATTTATTGTCAATAAAATATATTGATAAATATATTCTATTTTTAACATGGTAGCGTTTTAAAAATACTTCTTAAATTATATATTAAAAATTTCTAGACTAACAGTTATTTAAGGTGGTATACAATATAGTTGAGTTATTGAAGAAAAAAATAATATTGTAAAATTACCTTTTTTCTAATAACTATATTTATATTGTCAAAACAATATGTTTTTGCCTAACTATTAATTATACACTATTGTTTATACTATTGTAGATATGCGCATGTTTATAATAATTTGTAATTATAATACTGTGACTATGCGACAAGTTCCCACAATTGCTTAACTTGGGAGATGCATAATGTCAATTGATAGTATGGTGGTGTTAGATAACATTTGTAATCATGATTAAAATATCTTAAGAAACGGAATAATATGTAGATACTTAGTGTTTTTAACTTAGAAGTTACGACTTTCATATATGCATCTGAATATCTTTATATTATTGTATTATTTTAAATGGTGTCTTTATTATATAATTTCTTAAACCTACGTACTAGGTAGATATAAGTTAATATACAAATTAGATTTAATTAAACGATAATTTTCATAATTTATTAACGTAAAACTTTAATTAATTTTTGAAACTTTTTTTTAAGGTATAATGTGACTGTTAATGTGACTGAAACGAAACCATACCAAGTACGAGAGTCTTATTTTTGTCTTACAGACTTCAAACTAAAATGCTCCAGATACCGAATTGTAATGAAATCGATTATTTCACAGCAGGTAAATTAAAACAAAAAACACTTTTATACCTAATGTATTTTATAATCGTAATGCATTTTTAATACTTACCTTAAGTTCACAATGCTTTATGCATTAATAGTAACTATTTTAAATTATTTAATAAATTACATCACCAAATTTTTACACATATCTTATTAAAACCAATGTAAAATGTATCTATTTTAAAGCATCCTATAATATACAATAATGTATAGAATTATTTGAAATGTGATTTGATTTAAAAAACGTAATATACTTTTGGAAAAATTAATACGAGTAGGTATCGAGTATGTGAAAAAATATTTCAATTAATAAAATCTAATAGAATACGTTTTAGATTCTGAGCGGAGCTATGAATGTATTAATTATACAATGATGTGTGTTTTTTTTATGTCTGATAACAGTATTTGGAGCAGTAAAAGTGGTTCTATTTTCTTCATTAGCATCTTTTTTATTAGGAATGTGAATCTAGTTGGTACTTTAAAGGTGAAAAGTAAAAATTTCCAATAGTTTTCACACGTGTTGAGAATAACAATCATAAAATTAAGAAAAAAACGAAAATTTTTACTCGAAGCCAATTTTTAACAAAATAGATTTTGTTTTTTGGTGTAACATAAACAATAATAACCGTATATATATGAAATTTTCACCAAATGTTCATATTGCCATTCTCTATACACCATAAAATGTTTAATATATTTTAACTCTTTTTGAGCTATAAATAGGTATAAGAAATTTTCTGTTTATTTATTTTTTTATTGTCGATAAAAAATTGTTTGCTGAGTCAAAAAATTTGAAAGTTTAACACAATGTTCTTTATAACTTATTGTTAGCAAAAATTAAAAAAAAATGTTGAGCGTAAGTCTTTATTCATAAAAAATTTTCTATTTAAACCTAAAATTTTAAAATTTAACATACAATTCTTAATAATTTTTTCTACCTTTCACACAAAAAAAAAAAAGATTACCGAAAGTCAAACTATTTTTTTTTATAAACGTTTGAAATTAAAAATTAGTCATCGTAATTGTAGTTAAAAATATATAAAATGTTCAGTTTTTTTAGTAAAGGATTGAAAATTTAAAACAAAGTTTTTCATACTTAAGTAATAATAGTGGAACTACCAGTAAATCTAAAAAATATATTTACATGGTTGATTTTTATAAACATTTAAGTTTAAATTTTGAAGAAATTAGATATTTAAATGAAGAATAATGATGTTACTTATTTCGTTGTAATTAAAAAATATTTTAAATTGTTAATATTGTAATCAAAAAATCTAAAAAATAATATTTACATAGTCAATTTTTGTTGACATTTATAGTAATTTTATTCAAATTATAGTCTATAGATCGTCTTAATATAGAATCGTTTTTCGTGTACAATGATGTTCTATCATTGAATTCAAATTTAACACTTCCATTAGAGTACACGCCAATTGAGACCTACTGTATAGCAGAGCAATATCCACTTGTTGACCTTTCTTTAATATACTTGAATAATAAATTGTAATAAAATACAAATAATTAGTCTGTAATGATATGTTTACTCTTAACCAATATAACAAAATATATTATCGTTGTGACAGTATATTATTCAAAAAATTATTTAAAATCATCTTAACTATTTAATTATTAATTTAAGCTTTAATTTTATTCATTTTTAAAATTCGTTTAACAGAAATTAATGTAGGTACTTACTTAGCTTGATGTGTTCATATTTTCCATTTTGCTTAATTATTATTAATTTTAGACTAAAAACATCTTCTGTACGTTTATATCTTTTTCAATGACTTAATTTATTGGTATTTATTAGCTTTCAACTTGAAATTATAATAAACATTACAATTACATTTTATTTTATTATACCACTTGAGTTTATGTGTAAAAATTACATAATAAAAATGTAACTGTTAATTTTTTTCTTATAGGTGAATTTATTTAAGTTTAAATCATAACCATACAAATATTTTTTTTTCAGTTTGTATTTGCGTAAAATTGTTTTAATGCATTTTTTTTATTATTATTATAAGTTAACTTTACAATTTTAACTATTCACACATTTTATCTTTTACGTACATATTTTAGTGTATTTTATATGAACTATTTTTCCTTTATTCTACTTTATTTTATTAATAGTTCATTAATTGTACTGCTCTCTGTGGATCATATTTAAACAAGATATGATAAAATTAAAACAATTTATATTTGTAGGTTTTGGAAAAAAAAAAGCCTATTGAAGAATGCTGTGAAGGATTTGTTATATCGCCAAATAAAACTAACTGTATTCCAGTTTGTCAGAACAATTGTGAACATGGTACTTGTATATCTCCAAATATTTGTAAATGTGATGACAACTATGGAGGACCATACTGCAATAAAAGTAATAATGAATAATATTTAAAATACTTTAATAAGCGTCTAAGTATATTTATTCGTATGTAGCATGTCCATCTGGAAAATTTGGCGAGTTCTGCACAGAAAAATGTCAGTGTGAAAATGGTTCACCGTGTGATCCGTATGACGGACAATGCAAATGCTTAGCAGGTTGGACAGGAGTAGATTGTTCAGAAAAATGTTCACCTCATAACTTTGGCATTAATTGTGTTGAAGAATGTTCTTGTAAAAACGGTGCTATCTGTGATCCAGTCACTGGAAAATGTGACTGCCCCCCTGGATTCAGAGGTCCACTGTAAGTATAATTTTTCGAATAGCAAGTTATTTTTTTTTTTTGTTTTAGAACAGATCAACACAACTTTATCACAATGCATTATTTATTCAAAATTATATAGATGCGATCAGAGATGTCCTTCAGGTCGTCACGGAGATGAGTGCCAGAGTGAATGTAAATGTCAAAACACAGGTAGTTGTGATCCACAAACTGGCCATTGTTTGTGTTCCTCTGGATGGACGGTATGTAACATGTAAAAATTTATTTTTTAAATCTCATTCTTAAATATTCTTTTAATCGAATACTCTTGGTAACAGTAAAATATCCAATGTTTTCCGTAAATTGTTCTTTTATTCATCGCTATGGTTTATTGACTGTTATCCATTAGATTGTTAAATGAATCAGACCGAAATAAAATCCATGATTATTCCACTGTATCAAATAGATAAATAACATTGATCGTTTTTTTTTTTATACATCATTTATATCATGCCACATCGAGTTTCTCATAAGATTACTAAAGAAAACAACTGAAAAGAAAATATTTAATAGTAATTAAACACTTATAATTTATTTGTTTTTTATATAAAAATAATTAAATAAGTACCTACTTTTAAATCCTAATTAATTTTATTTAATATAATTAAAACTATTTCTAAAACTAACTTTAATTTAATAATAAGAAATATGTGTAGTTAATTTTAATTAAAAACATTTTTATTCGACTAAAGATATATAATACAATAGTAATATATTATGATAAAAGTAAATTTAATTAACTATATCTGTGTTAAATACACTTTAAAAGTTTGAAACTTTAATTGTCACCGGAACAGATGAAAAAAACTATTTTTCTAGTTTTTTTTTGCATTACAATAATACAAGTTTATTTTTAGGGAATGGTGTGCGGAGAAAAATGTGAGCCTGGAAAATGGGGAGTTAACTGCAGTAAGTCATGTGATTGTTTCAATGAAGGTAACTGTCATCATATTACTGGACAATGTCAATGTATGCCTGGATATTATGGCGAAAAAGTAACGTAAATTTTTTTAGAGTTAAATTTTAAATAATAATTTTTATGTTTTGGTTTAGTGCAAAGATATTTGTCCGGAAGGAATGTATGGTCCAAATTGTTTGAAAACTTGTACTTGTCCGGAAAACTCATACTGTGAACCAAAAAATGGAAAATGCATTTGCGAAAAAGGTTGGAAAGGTGATAAATGTTCCAAACGAATATGTCCAGATGGTCTTTATGGAGAAAGATGTGATAAAATATGCCAATGCGTTGTTGAAAATACAAAATCGTAAGTAGAATTTTAAATATTTATAGCTTATTATCCTCGTGTATTGAAACTTATAATACTATTGTCTCGACTTTTAAATAGTTTAATGGATCTGTTTTTTTTTTTGCATTTCAAATACCACGTTTATTTCTGTGTCATGGAAATAACAAATTGCTTTCTGGTTAAAAAAATATATAACACTGATTTTAGGTGTCATCCGTGGAAGGGAACTTGTGAGTGTGTAGCTGGTTGGGATGGACCGACGTGCTCTAGAACATGTCCCTTATATACTTTTGGCGAGAGGTGTCGAAGAAAATGCGATTGTAACAACAACGCACAATGTTTGGCTAATAACGGCACATGTATATGTGGTCCTGGTATGTTATGAAGTCAATAATTCTCGAACATTATGACCCTAGTGCATAAATAATATGTTTATTAATCTTTTTTAATCTAATGGAACTTTGAATACGATTTACAATTTGATAAATTACGTTTTTATACTCCATATTTTTCAATTAGTTTTATAATGTAAATTGAATAAATAAAAATAAAATTGAGTATTTACTTAATATTCATTTTACAATGCATTTGCTGAAATGATATGATAGGTACACTCGTTTAAATGATGAATTATTTAACTTACGTACATATTCTCATTTTATTTGGATAATTGTTTTTTATTTAATTGTTGTTTTTAGGTTATCATGGATTCTCGTGCAACGAAACATGTCCTGAAGGTACGTACGGCGAGAACTGTAACAACCCGTGTCAATGCAACAATGGAGCTAAGTGTTCCCCTGAGTCTGGTATGTGTTTATGTCCTCCTGGTTGGAGAGGACAACAATGTGATTTGCCGTGTGAAAAGTCATTTTACGGTGAAAATTGTAAAAACGAATGTCAATGTAAAAACGATGCAGCGTGTAGTCCCATCGACGGTAAATACTGTTTAATAATTTATAATAGCACACGAGAAATATTTATATATTTATAATATATAATTAATATAATTTTTCTATTGCTTATTGATAACACACGTCAAAACCGAAAAAATAATTACGTGCAGACTCTAGTCTAATACTTTTAGCAACTTTAAAAAAATTAATAATCTACATGTTAACGTTATATTTTTGAATGTTTATTATGAGTTGGCTTCAGGTAATTGCATGATTCATTATACAATTAAATTCTAAATCAAAAATATTGTTAAGTATGACATATAAATTTTATCAATATAATCGGTCCGTTCAAAAAAATGTCTTTTTGTAGGTAATTCGTTTTGAATGGCTTATTAGTTATTTGAAAATACCGCGTATTGTCTTTAAATCAGTATAAAAAGTTCCAAAAGTTTAGTACCCATGTATACCCCAGGTTGTTAGATTGGTAATTTATCAAAGAAATCACTTAACATGGATACTATTTATTTTTTAGTAAATTATTTTTATTTATAATAGAACATTTCGAAAATACAATAATCAAAATAATTTATACTTTGACAGATATTATACATCCACATATCATGTTTGTATATCTAATATTATAGTACAACTGAAAAATATATATGACCCCGAATAATAAAATCGACCTAGTGAGTATAATAATAAACATACCGTTGATAGATACGTTTATTAATTGAATTTGTGTAGCTATACTTTCATAATGCTAGTTCTCACGCTAAACGTATGAATGTGAAAATAATTAAAAGTTTGTTTCATATAGTGTATTATATTAGCCACATTATTTAGTTCAAAATTATTATAATAAATAAATAACTAATTTATTTAGTTGAGTGTTCATTAAATTATAATGTCAATGATAAAAACAGTAAAATGTCAACAACTCATAGAAAACATCAGTATTTCAAGTATAATATAATACACCTATTAGATATTATGTATATATATATATATATATATATATATATATATATATATATATATATATATATATATATATATATATATATATATATACATATTTATTATATATATATAATAAATAGGTATGTAGATAATGAGTTGTATAAGAAAGTATTTTATGGTCGTAAATTGTTTGCGCATCATTATTTTTCATTTCGACCTTTTGTGTGTAAGACAGTTCAATTTGCATCGTTCAATTTTTGGGTTATGACAGGTATTCAAACTATGCATCACAGCTGCCATGGGTTTCCAACCTTTGGATTATGATATTGTCTGCGCATCTCCTATTTACCTTTCGTATAATGATCATATATCATTTGCGCATCAGCATACTATTTACAATAAAACTGGAAGAAATTAGGATTACTCAAAACCGCAAGTTGTTTACTAACTTTCAACTTAAAATTTGACGGCTGTAATGTTTAATTTTCAAATATTAAAAAATCATAATTTTTATTTAAAAATATAAACGTAAACCTACGTAAACGATAAGATTAAACAACTGCAGTGTACGGGCGACTGATAACCACAACTATTTTATATATTAAAATTATGACTATTATTTAAAATTTTACTGAACAAGCCAATTTATCTTTAATTATATATTTTTATAAGTACCTACATATTTATTATATTATGTGAATTATAAAACAATTTTCGAATTGTCCAGTTTTATCTGAATCTGGTAATAAAAGTTCTTTTAATGTACAACTTATATACTTTTCAAAAATGTGTAGGTAGTTATTAGTATACCCTTTTATTTTTCGATATGTTAATGCGCAAACAATATTCGAAATTTTTTGACAGATCAATAGATAATGCGCAAATCGACAACTGGTGTGTATTCTATATGTCCATATATACTAAAAATTCGGTAGGTGATATAAAAAGAAGATAAATATTTTTGTTAAATGTATTTCGACAATTTCGATGATTCTTAATACCTTTATTAATTATTTTATAATGTGTTATGCAATAATAATATATACTATACTTAAATGACATGGCCGTTAAGCTATGTATTAATCAGAATTTTTCTTTATACATAAATAGAAATAATACGTAATCGTGAACTCTTGAATATAACACATTATAATATAACAATTAAATACGTGAAACATAAAACACTAAGAAGTGTTAGACCGAAGTAATTGCTGTTCTAGATCCTTATGTTTTGCTAAAAAAATATGATGTTGGTATATTTTCACATAACTCTTAGCCTGACAGTTCATGCACTGGAGGACTGGTTCTAATTTTTAGGGCTGAACTAAGGCACTACCTTCAAGAGGTTGGTAATATTTCTGGTCAAAAATAATTTCGGCTTAGTAGTTCTTCTTTTAAGAAATCTATCGGTGTTATATGATGTTATTAGTATTATGAATGACGATGTAATAAAGTTTCACTTTTAGTTGGTAGGTATATCAATTTACACCTTTCTCCTTTAAGCCTTTACGTTATCGTTTGTAACAATATTATAAATATGTTACATGACACCTTTATATATTACATATAAATTCTGCATTATGTACAACTGCTGACCAATACAATAACATTAATACACACACATAATTGTAAGGCCTATGGCCAGCACACACAATGTATAATATAGTTAGTTCGACAGACACCACCGACAGGAGCGAACTCGCCTATACTTACACAC
>JACXSJ010000444.1:0-51918 GCA_014851325.1 Pentalonia nigronervosa | reverse complement strand
TGTTGCACGTTCCTGAGGGGTTGGACTGTTGGAGTCCTTTTAAACGGAAGACTCAATTTCCGATTTTCAATGGAGTATAACTAGCCGATTCTAATGATATAAAATAAAACAAAAAACACAACTACATACCTGCTGTATTAAATGGTGGTGCACACATTTCAAGTACGGGACTTGCGAATAAATTTAATGATTTCTGTATGTAATTTAAATTTAAAACGTAGCTCAATTATAGGCCAATGCAAATATCATTAAGTAGTATTTTTATTTTTTTTAATCAGCATATTGACGTATGTTAAGCAACCAATAACCATGGACGTTCGTGTGATACATATAGCAGTTTCCAAATCAAACTTCTTTTTATAAAACCAAAATACCTAAATAATATGAATTCATGTACCGTCTGTGTATAATAACAATTGCTTAATACCATTAGTGTTACAGTGTTATATGAGTTAGTATTTATATGATTAGGGAATAAGGCCGCAAATCCTCTATCTCTTAGGGATTAAAGTAATAATATAAATCATATAAACTAATTTGTTTGCCAGTTAGATACATATCGAATAGATATGCGCAGTGATTTTTAAGTTCATTATGCCTGGCTATTGTCTAGTAATAATAAATTACGTCTATACTATCGTTGTCTGTTGTGTTTAATGAATCGTATATTTTTTTTCAGGCGCTTGCACTTGCCAACCAGGTTTTACGGGCGATAACTGCAACTCCGCTTGTCCGTCTGAGACATACGGCAGATACTGTAAGCAGACTTGCGAGTGCAACTGGGAAAACACGGAGTCGTGCAACCCGGTGACCGGTGAATGCAAATGCATGGAAGGCTGGAACGGTAAACGACATCATTTATACCTATTGCTATTTAGTGTTATAACTGTGAAATGCATAATAATGATATAATTTCGCGGCCGTGTCGATTGATACCGTACAATTATAGGTGTCGGCAGCCCGTGTTATATTGTTTAACTGCATACTCATTGTATGGGTTCAGGCTTATTGTCAATTTAATTGTTTACGCGTTTTCAGGTGTACATTGTGAGACGCTCTGTCCGCGCGGCGCTTACGGTGAGGATTGTCAGAACGAATGTGATTGTCACAACGACAGTTCGTGCGACCAAAAGACGGCCAAGTGCACGTGCAGTCGTGGCTGGGAGGGGCTCAAGTGCGATCTGCCGTGCAAGCCGAACAAGTACGGTTTCGGGTGCAGAGAGGAGTGTCCAGAAAGACATTCCGACGGTAAGTCGTTTTTTCTGTCTTTAATCTATCTATATTATCTATATAATATTACAGGGTTTGGATTTAAAAACAAATGACATTTTTTAAATTATAGAAATATGTATGTATCTTGTACATTTATAATATACGAAATGTATTTCATTATTTATATAGTCTATAATTAAATGGAATAAACTTCATTTTGCCTTTTTTTCCATATAAATGCATTTTGTTTCACTTATGACATTTTTTGTTAAATTATCAATTTATTACTATAATTTTAAACGTGTATACGATACAAATCGATAAAAGCTTGCAAATATGAAGCGTTGTGAATGTTATGTACTAAATAATATAGGAACCTATTAATTACTATATAAAATACCCACACGTTTATCATTATCATTTATTGCTGATAGGCTTATTAGTACTTTCAATGGTTATTTATCATAGTAATGCCCATAGTACATACATAATATATTATGTTTATTATGTATTTTAAAACTTAATTATACAAAAAATCGTTGAAAGAAAAAATATGAATTTTATGCTATTCAATTAGAATTTCCATACTTATAACTTTGTAAAAAAAAACCGCATTTAATTATATTGATTTTCCATGAAGGTACTTAGGGTGATACAAGACTTTTGGGACTTACTGTGTATATATTAATATGCATTATGCATCTATAGTCAGACGTGCGTTTGTACGACTGTACATAAGTCATAAGTCATAAGTCATTAAAACGTTGTTAAATCGAATATGCTTGTTTTCGAGTGTAAATCGTGTTAAACAGTTGATAATATCTACATAGTAGGTATATTATAAAATCTTTAAAAAATTGTTTGGATAACTCTTGCTCTGCTATGATTTATGGAACAAAATTTGTTTCATAAATCATAAAAAAAATGACATTTTAAAAAAAAATTTTAATCATTTAATGCATTTAATATTTAATTTTGCTTTTATTAGGTATCAGATGGGTATATCTGTAGGCTGTGGTATGTAGGTACCTACTAACTGCAGCATCAGTATTTTTTTTTTTTGACATAATTGTTGGTATACCGTGGTCCTTAATAATTAATGTTTATTATATTTGAGCTACATTTAGATTTTTAGTTCTCGAATTTTCATCTTGTTGAAGACAATTAATTTTAAATGCCCGTTGTACTCTGCAATGCAGCAGTGTTTATTCTTTGTACTTCTACAGTTATACTAAAGTTTTACTTTCCGTTTCCGCAGATAACTTGTCGTGCGACCACGTGACCGGAAAGTTCGAATGCCGACCCGGTTACATCGGGCCAATATGCCAACACGCTTGTCCAGCCAAGTCATACGGCCGGGGATGTCTGAAGAAATGCGACTGCGAATACGGCGATTGCCATCACGTCACCGGTAAGGATGACTTTTATCGCTGGTTCGAGGGATGTGTAAAAGAAGATTGTTCACATTTTTTCCCTTCTTTTTCTTCAGGCGCTTGCCACTGTTTTCCGGGCTGGACCGGTTCCAACTGCACGAAAGTATGTCCAATTGGCACGTATGGTATCAATTGCGGGCTCCCTTGTAAATGTCAAAATGGCGGTTCTTGCCGTGCCATCGACGGTGTTTGCCACTGTAAACCGGGATTCACCGGCCCCGCGTGTTCCGAAGGTCAGTAATACCTACCCATAATTTACTGTTTCGATTTATAGTCAATAAGTGGAGCAACGATTGGCTCTTTAACATTTCTCAACAAATGTCTTTAAGCATTAAAAACCTGTCAATTTGTATACGGTTTTACAGTTTGTCCCGATCAATATTATGGCGATCACTGCATGTCTACATGCGACTGTCCCAGTGACAAATTTATCTGTCATGCCGTCGACGGTTGTGTATGCAGACATGGATTCAAAGGTAATGCCTCCATGACCTCTTATCCACCTACCTATAATAAATACATCCACTGTACATAGCTAAATTTTAAAGATATTAATTGTGTATTGTAAATTTTATTTTATGACTTCGGTATTTCAAGTGCATTTTTGTAATTAGTTATAATATACTAATATATTATATAATCAATTCTTTCATATACTTAAATTTTATCAGTTATTATATATCAGATTCCTTCAATTTTTGTAATAATGTATTTACCCATTTTATTTTCATATAGTTACTTAATTTGAAGTCTGACTCATCAATAAATATTTAATACGGTAACAAAAAATGTAGGAGGTACCTATCTCTTCTAAACTGTTTGACGTTTTAACTTTTAATTATGGATATGTTATTTAATTGTGATATAAAAATATTATGATAATTTTCAATAACCTTAAAAAGAAAAGAAATTAAATTCCATTGGCAACAAATATTAATACCAATTAGTTTCTTAAATATTGTCAGTTGTAAATTGTTAAAAAAAACTTATAAGTGCCTACAATTATTGTTTTCATAATTAACTTGATTCTTAAAATAATGCTAAATACTTATTGCTTTATAGTTTATATAAAAAGATTACATTTAATGTTTTGTTGTAACATTATATTGAATACTTTCTAAAATAACGAATTGTCTAGGTGAGAACTGTGATGAGCCATTAACTGATCGAATAGTTGGTACATTAGAAACCGAAAAGAGCTCTTCAGGTGCATTTGCTGGGATGTTTGTTGCTATTTTGGTAATAGCCGCATTTATCATGTTGTTCTTATACTACCGTAATCGTGTTGCCGGTCTCAAAAATGTTATACATGCACATGTCCAATATGGAGCTGATCCACTTAGCTTAAATCAAGGTAAATGTATTTTTATTAAAATACATAAATAAAAATAATAAACTTAATAAATTTAAGTATATAAAATAATATATATTATGTTAAAAACATATTTTGTACTGTTAAGTCTTTTATTTTAAAATATGCTTACACTTTTAAAGTATTAATAAATAGTAAATACAAATATATTTTACAATAGATAATATATGAATATTTTATCTTACAGAATAAAATGATTGACATTCTATGATTTTATACATCATTTCAGATCGATTCCATTTTGACAATCCTGTATATTCTTTTGGACAAAATAGCACAACAGTAGGAATGGTTAATGAACACCAAACATTGAACAACTGTCAAATTAAAAATAATTTATGTAAGCCTAATAATTTGGCGAAAGCTGGTTGCTCGTCATCATTGATGGATGACAGTGATAGTTATGGTATGCCATCAACTAGTGCTTCGTCTTTCAAAAATATGGAAGCTGATTTGAACAATCCTAACATCTATCACAGTTTAGATGATTTGAAATCAGAAAATCTATATGATGAGATTGAAGACAAAAAATTAGCAGCAACAGGTATGATATTGAATCTTGTTATGTGATTTAATGTTTTAACATTTAAATCATTCATCAAAAATAATGAAATGTGTTACATTTTCTTATTAACTGTTGAAATGTCTGTTTAATTATAAATTTTACATTGTTTATACAATATGAACAGATTGTGATTTTTGTATAAATATTATTAATTTATATGTTAACATTAATTTTTAATATTTGTTATACAGAACAAGAATACGACCATTTGGACTATCAGCGACCCAATGGTACATGGAAACCCCATTATCAACGGATGTCGACAAGTTTAAAGGCTGAAAGTAAAAAGAATTTAAACATTGAATAAAACAAATTTTAATATAAGACTTGCCAAATTGTTCACAAAGTCTTAAGTAACTGTCTTCAGACAATACTATTCGACTTAAGTAATTAACATTAATCTCTTCTTTTTTTTATTTATATATTTTTATTGCTTTTTATTTACCTATCTACCTTTTATTTTAATAGTACATAATTATATATTATATATAATACTTTGTTTTCTACCAAATTGATATATTTTATTATTGAGGCGCTCTGTGATATTTTATTAATATACTTGCGTAGTCCATTATTGATAACTTCTGAAATTTGTCTTTATGACTGAAAATAAACAAAAATTAAGAAACATATTTTAATATTAAATCTAGGACATTTTATAAAAAATTTTCCATAAATATAATTGTATATTATTTTGGAGTGTTATTTTAAGCATCTCACATTGTATACATTATTATTATTTTTTTTAACTTTTTTTATTTCATGTGTAATTAAAAGAAGAATTAAAAGAAATATTCATATAATCTTAATCTTACTTTATGTGAGTACTACCTACAATAATTTTTATTTTATTTCTTTTTTACTTATATATTATATTAAGGAGTTTTTAATTAATGATTAATATAGGTCATGGATTGAGTTTGACCTATTTATATTTTGTTCTGTTAAATGTAATTGATTTTGTTTAAACATTTACTATAATAATAATTGTATCTATATATTTGATGAATAAACGTGCATTTATCTTTACTATGATTTTTCATGTTATATAAAATATAGAAATTATATAATTCTAATTTATTAAATATTATAATAGAATTATAAGCAAGGTTGTTTAAGTTGGTATCTATCTAACTCAGATACAAGTATTAAAGATACTGCTGTATCTTTTATTTTTTATAGTCAACAGATACAAGATACTAAAAACTAATAAAATTGGTGTTTTAATCTAATGATTTATAATAATTTATATAGGTAAAAACTAAAATTTGAAAAAATGTATACCATATATAATAACATTAGTATATTAAATTTTCTAGTTTCAAAATAGTATTATTGATTAAATTATTTCTATTGGAAGTTTTATATGCACATGTGGTATGAACTTTGTTATTCTTTTGGTTTTTTTTTTTTATATTTGTATGTATGTTAAGACTGTAGACTAATTTTATTTTATTTATATTGAAAATTCATTATATTCCGAGCAGAGCGACGAATGTATTGTTTTTACAATGATGTGTGTGTGTTTTTTTGTGTCTGTTTACAATAAGTAATTGAAATAGCGCTTCAATTTTAACTTCAGTCACTTTTTTGGTGAATCTAGTCTGTGCATTCGAGGTGTAATTTTTGAAAATTTCTAATAGTTTTCAAAAGAATCGGAAAGACAAAAACAAAAAAATGAAGGAAAAACTGGAATTTTTATTCAATTACACTTAGGTGTTTCATGATATTGTCTAAACACGAAATGCCATATGTAGTTCATAACAATGTATAAATCATCATAGAACTATAAAACAGGTCATATTACTTAGATAGTTTTTCGGGTAGATGACAATCTTGATTACTTCTGGAACACTGTACAAATTTGTACAATTAGCTTAATAAAGTATAGAAAAATAAAATTAAAAGTATAATAGTGTAAAAATATAATAAAAGTAAAATATATTTACATGGTGGTTTTATTATAGATATTTTAAGTTCAAATTTGGACATCAAAATATCAACATTTTATTAATTAATTATTTTGTAGTTTAAATTTTATTAGGTATATGTTCAATTTATATAGCTTAGGATTGCAAATTAAAAACAAGATTTTTCGTAAGGAGTTCATATTGTAACTGATAAATCTAAAAAATATATTTATATGGTTGATTTTTATAGGCATTTTAAGTTCAAATGTTTCCCAAAATAGATATTAAAATGAAGAATAACAATGTTAAATTAGGTAGTTTGTTGTAATATAAAAATATTGTTTGTGGGCGATTGAAATATTTAAAGTATATTATTATATTTTATACACACAATGATATTTTCAAATGCAATTTTTTGGGCAAAATTTACTCAAAATTATTATTAATAGTAAAATTAATTACTTTAATAGCAGTAATATCATAAAGTATACTTAGTAATTTATAAGCCGACACAGCGCGCGTCTTAGCTTCAAATCGTTTTTTGTATAAAATGATTTTATATCAATGAATTCAATTTTAACACATCTGTGAAAGTTACACACTTGCCAATCTTTTTTTTAACATGTGTTTAAATTTATAGACAAATACAAACACCATTTTTTGGTAACAAAACTGGGTATTTATTGCAGGTTTTACGACGTTATCGCCCAAAAAATGAACTTCCTACTAAAAAGTTATTCATAATACTACCCAGTGGCTTATTTAGGGGGGGAATTAAGAAAATATATCTCTCACATGATCTTTCTTTTTAACATAATATATGTAAATGGTTATAGTTGTGTTTTTTCCATTCATTTTGTATCACTATTATAGGTAGATAAAGAATGTTTTAATCTTAGAGCAGGTTAAATGG
Organism: Pentalonia nigronervosa; assembly: GCA_014851325.1. Taxonomy (NCBI): domain Eukaryota; kingdom Metazoa; phylum Arthropoda; class Insecta; order Hemiptera; family Aphididae; genus Pentalonia; species Pentalonia nigronervosa. Next base: position 44,513 of record JACXSJ010000444.1, on the reverse strand, counting down.
ACCTGCGAGTTGCGATGACATCCATCCATAACAACATAAAATTAGATGTCAAAGAAATAATAATCGATGAAATTACCTAAAAACCTAGGTGATTAATATATTTTTTTGTGGATGTTTCATTGTTTGATTCATATTAATTGGAAATTTATAATGATTAAACCATTTATAAACAAATATTTCTATCGTAAATCTCAAAATCCTTATTTGAGCAGTTCCCGGAGTTGGACCTCTTCCTTTTTAAATTTGCTTATCTTCTTTCCAGAGGTCTAACCTCTATCCCAAATTTAATGGCAATCGGTCGAACGGTTTGGGAGTGCATAAAGGGCAGACAGGCAGGCATTAATTTTTATACATATAGATATAAAAATAAGTACTTGCCTACATTTTACAAATCAGATTATTAATTCACTAACAGTTTAGTTGGGTATTTATGTAATGACTAAAAAAAGTATAAAAGTAAAATATTAATTTACTACTTTTATGAACTTGATCACTTGGTACAAAAAGATTAATTCAACACTTCATCCACGCAATTAGATTAAATTTAATAAACTTGAAATGTCATAGGCCTGTATAAATATTACCAATTGTACATGATTACGACTTACGATAGACATGTATATACGATCCAATATTATATTGAAATTCACTACTTTAACTGTTGAACACTTTTTTTTATTTAAAGTATAAAAACACCATGTCTTACTATATTCATGCATCTGGCGAAAGCTCTTCAAACGAAGATGTAAGTATACTTGCCATATAGTTGTTAAGTCGTTTGTTAGCAATATTATCATAAAATGTACTTAGTAATGTAGGCTGACAGACTGTCTTCGCTCAGAATCGTTTTTCGTGTACAATGGTTTTAGATCATTGAATTCAATTTAATACGCCCTTACAGTAAACCACTCGGCACCTATCGTACAGCAGAACTGTACCCACTTGCTGAATATTTTTTCGTTGTTTTTCTACGCGTTTGAAAACTATTGGAAATTTTTAACTCTTAACCCCCAAAGTATTAACTATAGATTCACTTGCTTGCCAGAAAAGATGCTAATGAAGGAAGACCGAAACACTTTTACTGCCCCAAACCGTGATGACGGACAAAAAAAACAAACACACATCATTGTAAATTCAAATACATTCATCGCTCCGCTTAGAATCTAAAGTGTTGTTGAACCCGAGGCCGACATCAAGAAGCAAAGTTGGGAAAGGTAATAATTCATATTATGTATACACTCGCGCGCGCGCACACACACACACATGCATTTTCAGTAAAAATCGAAATCGAAAACTTTTTTCTATATAGGTAGCAGCAATCGGAATCATACTTTCCAGTGTAATATTGCATCAAATGGTATTATAATATAACAGTACATAATATACAATATAAATAAAATAACACACTACAGGGTACCTTGAGTCTCTAAGGATAACTAAAAATCTATTTTTCGACAAATTTAGATTCTTGATTTATGTACTAGCAACATTTTATCATAATATAATCGCAGTTATTTTTATTTAATGTACCGGATATGCATATATTTAACAGTGAATGGACCGTGATGATTAGCACTTGAATATAATAATAAAGTTGTCGAACCTTGCCCGCGTTATAATAAAGAGCCGCAATGACTTGCACACATTTATATAAGAGGAAAACTCTAAATTTTGAACGCAATGGTGTCTAGAAAAATGTAATTATATACTTGTATATACTATTATACACTTTTGCGTTGGATATCAAATCGATACTAAGACATACAAATACAATAATAATAATAATTATTTATTTTTTAACTAATAATTTTGCAATAGATTATGATATAATTGAAAAACAAAAGTTGGTCACATCCAAATTACGGACTACTGGTTGTGCAGAAGTGAGAGTTCATGTTTGCAAAAAAAGTATAGGTTCTTATTTGAATTTTTAAAGTTGACCTCTCAAAACCCCTCTAAAGTATTGTAAAAAATTATAAAATCATAATAGATGTTATTAAATCAAAAAAACTTTCATAATATACATTTTTCACTATTTTGAATGTTTATATGATACAATGGCTGTAACATAAATGTTGATTCTCCCTGTATAGTTATGGTTTTTACTATTAAAGTGAAGTTAACATCTAATAATATTAATATTCATGTCTGTAGGTTCGAGCTTCGAGATGACAATTTGAACTTTAGAATCAACATTACGACATTATGTCCACCGCCCTATGCGTTCTTATTCTGGAAAGTGTTTATTCATAAAACATTATCATTATAATATTATCAGCTATCAATCGTCTTATTTACTTTTAGGGAATAATTTCATTCGTAAAAATTTCGCCAAACCATAGTGCCCACAAGTGTAGCTTTTTTTCATCTTTGATATAATTTATTGGAATCCAACCGTTTATTTAAGTCTGGACAAACACAGTATTAAATATTCTACATTAGATATTATTGTACAAAGAGATACATACTTTTAAGTGTTATCTTTAATGTTTTCACCATACAATTGACCAACTCCACCGATAACGAAAATGTTATTCATTAAATGGCATTGATATGTATATCTTGTCTCACGTTCAACATCTCTGCCCGTTTAAAATTTATGGCCTATCATTCTGCGGAATTATTTCACAAATTGTATATACAAGATATATAGGTTTAATTTTTTAACAATAAACACTCACTCATTTTTATGAGTTTTTTTCTTAATTTAAAATCAATATAAAACAACGTTTTTGAAGAAAAAAAGTAAAATTTTATACTGTTGTGATTTTTATGATTTTTTTATTTAACACTGAATATTTTTTACGATAATCTCGATGTGTTAAAATTAAATTTTAAACGAGTATAGGTAATTTGTTATAAGTATATATAGTTTAAATTAGCAAACTAGTTGATATTTTAGATACAACTAGTTCTGCTTCGAGATTTTAAATTTTAGTTCTATGTATGTTGTCATTCAAAAAAATAAAAAATATAACTTTTATTTAACAATTTTGTTTTGTAATAACTTCAAATTATGCAAACAAAATATTTAATACTGTTGGAGTAAGTGAACGTTTAAAATAATTAATTCATATATGAGGTCTGATCAAAAAGTACCGTGGCAAATATCATTACGGCTAATCTAGGCACGATAAAGCTTTAAATTATGTATAGATATATTCCCCACGTATTAGCGAATATTCCAAATAAAACCCGAAGTAGCCATCTTATCTCAGTTTAAATTAACACATGGTTAAATCTATTCAGTTTGTTTTGTTTGGCGTTTTCGGCATGTCCTCAATTAATGAACAACGTGTGTGCATCAAGTTTTGTTTGGAATTCGGTAAACATGCCACGGAAACGTATGCAATGATTAAAACAGCTTTTGAGGACGATTCATTATGCACGTTCTAGAAGACCGTCAACATCCTGCAATGATGATGTTGCGTCGAAAATTTGCGAAAAAGTGCGAAATGACCGCAGATTAACCGTTCGTGAGTTAGCAGATGAAGCGGGAATTTCAATTAGGTCACGTCACATGACCAAATTCGTAAAAAAACGCCCAGAAAAATGGCGAACAGGAACCTGGTTTCTTCACCACGACAATGCGCCAGCCTATTCAGCGCTGTCGATATTTTGCCCGGAAGAGAGTATTTTGAAGGAGATATATTTAAATAATTTGTAACTTAACTTTTGTATTTATTAAAAATAAAATCTCGATACTTTTCGAATAAACCTCGCAGCTATGCTATGCACCAACTACAAACTAAAAGAAAATTGATTTAGGTCTGAAAAAAAAATTAACGACCGACTCTTCGTCGATATCGATATTATTATTTGTCTTGATAAAGTTACTTTATCTGTAAATTAATATTAATTATTACATAAATTATAATTTTAAACTATTGTAATAGTTTATTGTATATAAAATTATAAGCACAAAATAACACTTTGACCAGAAACAGTGGACAAATACCAAGATGATACATTTTCTTAAATTAACAAACTTGTACAACATAATATTGTGTGTAAATTTATAAAATACAATTTATTATGTATAAACTGTAAATTGTAAACATGTAAATAACCTAATTATAACTAGTGGCCATAGATTTCAAGAATAATTTTCAATTTTCTCCGTCGAACGATCAACTTAATGATATTATTAATATATCATTTGTACCTTTTTAGTTTTGATCAGTTAAGTCCATTGGAACCATTATACATTTTATAAGTTGATACTTTTGTTTTTGTACTTTTTACATTTAATATTTCTTTCTGGAATGGATCGCTTCTCAAATAGGTACACGATATTACATTTTAGTTAGTTTTATAATTTATTAATTGTAATATCAGAAACACGTTGAAATGAATAGTGACCTTATTTTTGTGATCGCCATAAAATATAATTGCCTTGATAATATCGTTATTGAACGATTAACTTCGAGTATTGATTCAATACAATTATTTAATTTAAGAATGTGATAGTGGTTTTTATATTAGCGTAAACAGTTAATATATTGTATTAAAATATGCTCATGGATGAATTTTTACTTATAAGATATTGAGCACAATGTATAAGAAGTTTTTTTTTACTTTCTATACTCTGCATGGCTATTTAACTAAGATGTCAATATATTTTATTTTGTACAAATAAATTATTTTATTAATTGTTGACAGATATGATTTATTTGTTTAAAAAAAATACGTGGTCCTTCGGATTATTTTAGATAAAAACATCAATACCGTCAATTGGATAATACTTTCGTGAGTGATTTCCAAGATTTTTTTATAGGTATGTTTAACAGTAAACAGATAATAGAGGCTGTTTTTAAAATATATTTTATAAATTTGATTTGTTTTTATACAACTGAGACTGTTTTTGTGTGTGACATAATGTTTAGTTTAGGTACGTATTTTTATGCCGAATTAATTCATTAAATAAATCAAAAAAAAAAAAAAAAATACTCAAACTATTAAAAGTTTTGATTAAAAATTAAACATCGCCATAATTTGTTTGACCTTATTTAATTTCAGAAGAACGTTAGTAAAGTTTTAAAATATTATAGTTCCTTGATATTTTATTACGTACTAAATTATTTTTATATAAATATTTGTTCAATAGTTACAAATTAATTCAATGGTTTTCTTTCATTTTAAGCACATTAGGTCATTTTTGTTGATAAAAATATAATTAGGTATAAATACACGATAAGTTAAAATGTCTCTACTTATTGTTACTTCTATACTATGGCCAATTTAATATATTTATTCGTAAAAAATAATGCTTAAAGATTAACAGCAGACGAGACAGATTTAATTCTAATAACAAACTTAGAAAATGCCATGTATAACTTCTGACCTTTTTAGAAGTTTTGGTTCGTTTAAATAATAAAGAAATTCTATTATTATTACATTAGAGTTGGTTTGCGATATATTGTTCACATTCATCTCATTTGTGGGTTCGAGTGTTATTAGTATATTGTTATAATTGCTTCTGTGGCCTGTGACCATCTTTGTAGATAGAGGTACTTCAGTCGACTATCAGACCTACAGTATCGCTTACCACCATTGTTTTAAATTAAGTTGTTGTTTTTTTGGTAAACATTTCTTTGAACAGCCTTAAACATTAAACAATCGTGTACAACATTTTTAATACATGATTTGCAGAGTTGTACCTATTTCTTTATAAGCAAAAAACAAGTTATATGAATAGTCTAAAACACACATCCTTTTAATTGTTCGTCGCTCGTCAATCTGCGACTAATAACTGATATGTTATCGATTTCGTAAAGCACTAAGTAGCCCATTATAGTTTATTCATTGTCTATATACCTACGCTAAAATATCGTTTTTCATCATTTGCTAACCAATATATTATCAAACAATAGTATATTAAATTGAAATGTTCACAAGTCGTGGGTACATCGCAATAGATTAAATGGCTAAGGATATGGACTAAAAAATTATGGTCGAACTTGAAGAATTTATTAATTGTTATAATTCTCAAATATTAAGTATATTACGCATATTATATAAAATTAAAAATAAATCAGTTTATTCATTTACACTTTAAATACTATAGCCGTAATTATATAATAATTAAATATAAATGGTAAAATGTACGGATGGTTCGTGGACCGCGATTACGATTCGCTCGTAAATTTCAATAGTTCAATATTGTCAACTATTGTAATATATTTTTTAAAAATAAATACCTACACAATATTTAAAAATTCAATACCACGACAGTCAACTTTCAAGCTGACATTTGGCAAAGAACCCGAACTTTTGGGTACTCCTGATCTCTTCCAGTTCTATTGTTAAATACGTGCACTGTGATGCACTGGGAGAGAGCATTAAGACAAACACATATTTCGAAAACAATAATGATAAATTACAATATAGGTGGTTTTAATTTTTTGGTATTTTTAATTCGATAATTCGCCGAGTGTGCTGAATCCGTTACGTTGCGTGTCCGACGATCGTCGTGTAAATCATTACGAGCGCGCGATAAAACGGAAAAATAACAATATAAAACACGATCGCGGCGGGCGGGCGGGCTGACGCGATTTCTCCCGTCCATTGATCATCCACGCCGCCGCGCGTCCACGTGATCGGCCGTCGCATACCGACGGCGCTATTATGACATTGTTATTATCGTCCGCGTTATATTGGCCACCGGCCGCTTCGCTCGTCCGGCGCTTATCGGCCGGCCGCCGGAAAACTCGCCCCGCGGACAAGCCGCGGTCGTCGAATTGCACGTCGAGCAGTCCGCAGTGTTTGCTCGGGTCCCGACGACATCGCCACCGTGCGCGTACTCCGGTCGTGTGACGACGAGTGCCTCTAATCGCCATCAGTCGCGCCGCCACGATGGTTCGGGTTTCCGGGTAGTCGCGGTCGCAGTGTGTTCACCGGTACGCCCGACATGTTCACAACGGCCGACGAAACGGACGGCCGGTTCGTTCTCGTGACCGCGGTCGTGGTCCTGGGGTTGTGTGTCCCCGGCCCCGTGTTTTCCGCCGACCCCAACAGCTATTCCGCCGAAACGTCCGCTCTACGCGTCACCGACGACTTAATGAGACCCGTCCCCGAAAGCCCGACGTTGGTCAACAACAAGACTATAGACCGCCACGCACCCGACAGTTTCACTGAAATTTTCATCAAAAATTTCGCGGGCGTGGATAACTCCACTAACCTTATCATCGAAAACTTCACGGAATTCATTGTTGACAACGCCACGAAAATAATTTTCGATAACTCCACCAGCATCAAACTCACCGGACCGAACGTATGCACGTATGTTAAAAGGTAAGTGACGCATTATTCGCAAATTTTACTTTAAAAAATTAAAAACGCCAAAGTCATACATCAATACCACAATAGAACAAAAAAATTATCATAATACGTACAATTTATGTCATATTTATATAATTTATTTGTACCCATACATATATTGTTCGATTGGATATAAACCCGTGTCCTGGATCGTTTATAAAACCTCTGATTTTCGTTCATTCTAACCATATGTAAGTTAATTATACGTATAATATTCTAACCAATCCAACCCATTACAATTTTCAGTCGTCCTGAGAAAACAAATAAGTTGCTTCGTCACCGACAATACAAATAACTCAAAAAATGAAAATTTTATTGAACGTTGAGCGCTTACGATATTATTGTAACATTTTTACGAACTATTAAGTTTAAAATATTAAGCAACATTGGTTAATTAATACAACATACTTTGGACACCATATATTTTATATTTTTGGTTATTATAATAATATATTTGTAATTTTTATAATTTTAAAAATCAGAAGACAAAATAATTTAAAATTTATAATTTTTAGTTTCAAAACAAAAAAAGTAAATATTAAGTATGAAATCCGTTCGAACAAAACCTCATATTTCTGTTTCAAAAATTGGAAATTGATATGTAATTTTGTAACTGAAATTGCAGTTCCGTTGAAAACCGAAACCGTAAGTCTTATGTTTTATATTTTTAATTCTGAGGGATTTAAATTAAGAAAAAAATTAACTTAACGTATACTTTTAGTTACTGATTTTATAAAATCAGTTAAATAATTAGTAATTACATATTATAACAAAATATAATTTAACTCTTAGGAGTTACATAAAAAAATGCAATTTGTTTCATAGGTAACTTTATTAAGAATATTTTAAGTTTAACTTTTTAACTCATTAATACCCAGATTTACTACACACTGAGTATTATATTGTTAAACCAGCATATTGTAGTACATACGTTGCATTCGAACAAATGAAACTTAATAGATAATAAATCATTATTTTTTAAAATTTAATTTTTAAACTAGTAAAATGTATAATACAATGGCGTGAAACTATGATCAATAAAATAATTAATTATAATCATAATATAGTTTAATCTGTATGCGCAAATTACGGAATAATGTGAGCCTAAGAGTTACCTAATTTAATTACGTCAACCATGTAATTATTATTAGCGTATTGCTATTAGTGTAAATTACATTTAATATTTTAAGTATATTATTATGTTATAGAATATAAAACTAACCAATGATCAAGTGATTTTAATTGTACCATCATGATTGCACTTTTAAATTTAAATTAAACGTAATGCAATAATATATTTGATTTTTGACGTAACTTAAAAAAAAATCAATGGTACGACAAATCAAGTATAATAATGAAAAAAATGATTACTAAGTAGTTGATAACTATAGTTTAGGTACAAAAATAAATAATTAGTGAAAGTATATAGAATATTGTTATGGTCGTTTAATACAGATGTGAGTAAGTTTTACTAATTTGGTTGGTAGTTTAATGCAATTTTTTGAAAAACCCATTGTATATTTGAAAAATTATTTGTATAGGTATTAAATTTAATTCCAATTGGTTGACATTACATTTTTAAAGCATTTACGCCATCCCAAAAATAAGTGGGGAAATCCCATATTATAATATTATGCACATTGCACATACAAAGATGTTTTATAGAAGTTATAAATCATTATGATCTAATATATCTATCGTTTAGTTAGAAAACAATTTGAAAATCATTAAAAAATGTTGCAATGGTTACGAAAAAACACCGAATGGCACGGAATGCCGTCCTGTCTGTGAAGAACCATGTGTATGGGGCACATGTATTTCACCGAATGTGTGCAGGTGTGACGAATATTACGATGGACCGACATGCCGCACACGTATAGGTGCATTGAAAGTTTAACAATCATAGAATTTTAATTGAAAAAAAAAAACGATTTTATATATAATTCATTTTTATACTCAATTAGGTTGTCCATTGGGAAAATTCGGAATTGATTGCAAGCAAACGTGTCAATGTCAAAATAATGCTTCATGCAATTATTTTGACGGTAAGTACAAAATATATTTTAAGTCAATATAATCAACATAACTACCTATCTATAATATTTTTCAGAATTATGGAGTTTGACATTTTAGATTCTGAGCGGAGCGCAGCGATGCATGTATTGATTTTACTATGATGTATGTTTTTTTTTTGCTGTCTGTAAACATTTTTTTTTTTTCTGACAGAAAATAATGTTTTGATTTTTTTCATTAGTATCTTTTTTTTCAGAGAATGAATCTATTTGGTACTTTCCTGAGGTTCTTTTCAAAAAATTCCCAATAGTTACAAAAAAAATAAAATTAAGGGAAAACGGACATTTTTACGCATAACTAATTTTTGAAAAAACGGTCATATATTATTGGCGTAATTCAAAAAAAAAAAAAACTATAGGTACATGGAATTGTCTTTAGATGTTTACATAAACAGTTTCTACACGTTTTAAAATGTTCAAAATATTTTGACTTTTTGTAAGTTATTTATCGCTATAAGAAAATATCGATTTATATATATATATTACTTATAGTCAATCAAAAAACTTAATAATATACAAGGTTCTTGTATACAAGGTATACAAGAATACAATGTTCCTCATATATTTTTGTTAGTGAAATTTAAAAAAAAAATTTGATTAGTATTTATTTTTAATTGTCTAAAATTAAAATTTTGACAAAAACCAACCATCGAAATCACCAAAATTTGCAAATTATTTTGAATTCAAAATTCATATTTATATCTAAGATATGAAAATTTAATACAAGACTTCACATAAATTTATCTTTCTTTCTCAAATAAAAAAGTTTACCAAAGAGTTAAATTAATTTTTGATGAGCGTTTGAAATAAGACATTAGCTATTTACCAGTACATAAACGATTTCTCATGAAACGATAATTCTATTTTGTTATTTTTCAGAAACAAATAACTCTAGATACTTGAAATTTTCATTCAATGTTTATATTAAAATGTCTTAGACATTATAATATTTTGAAAATATTGCGATTTTTTTGAGCTATATTTAGATATGAGATTTTTTATTTTTTTTTTTTAAATATCGACATCATTTTTTATTGAGTCAAATAGTTTGAAAATATGATACAAATCTCCTCATAAGTTATTCCAATAGCAGTTTAAAAATATTAAAAATACATAGGCATGATTTTTTTGAAAAAGAATTAAAGTTCAAACGTCAAAAAAATCAAAATTTCGAAAATTTGTAAATTATAATGTAGTTAAAAATGTATTAAATATTTAATTTTTATGGCTTTAAATTGAAGATATAGAATAAAGTTTTCATAATAAGTTCACACTGTAAACAAAAAATATATAAGCTCAGTTTTTTTATATACATTTTAAGTTATTAAATTAAATTACGAAATTAGATATGTAAACGAAAATTAACGATAATATAGTTATGTCTTTGTAATTTAAAAATATTATTCGTGGGTGCTTGCAATTTTTAAAGTATATTATTATAAATTATACACACAATGATATTTCGAAATGCAATGTTTTTGGAAATAAATTATTTTAATAACAATAGTATCATATTATATAATTAGCGATTGGACTGATAATGATAGTCCGTTTTCGCTCAGAATCGTTTTTCGTATACAATTATTTTATATAATTGAATTAAAATTGAACACATCCATAACAGTGATCCATCACACAATAGCTAATGTATATCAAAACGATAGGTTTCCTTCTTTTTATAACATTAAAATTTCATGAAATTGAATTGAGTCTGTCCATCTGTCCGTTAATTATTAGTATAGGTACATAGTTATGATTATTTGTATAAAGATTTTGGTCAAATACGATTGAGAACGGTAATGTTGAGAATGGTATTTTCATTAATACGATTGAAAATTTATCCAAATTTTTTTTGTCCAACGTTGCTACATTTAATAATCATTGTTACCGAACGATAATTTGTTGATATTTGTCGAGCTTTCATTGGATTCACCGGATATTATTATAAACTAAATTATTATGAACACTATAATCTAAGTATTGAACTTAAATAGATACTAGATAATAATAGTTAGACTATAAAGACATCGCATAAATATCAAATTAGTATTTGTCGCTTTTATATTCTTATTCGCCACATAATAGAAAATAACGACATTAAAATTATACTTTCCGAACGAGGTGAAGATCTAGTGTTATACTTGATATATAGTTAAGTTGGTAATTCATTACAACAATGTGTTACATTTTTTATACAAATTTTTATAAGTTTACAATTATCATAACTATAGCTGATAATGATTCCAAATGTAAGACGGCACTTGCCTATAAGTTTTTATTCGATTTTAACAATGACTTTTTTTAGAATATTTTTATTTGTTTATTTTATTTATATACATTCATTATTATAAGGCAATTATTTTAACAATATATATTATTGTTATTATTAATATTTTTTACAATTACACTTATATTTTCATTTTAATAAATTCAAATAAAAAGATTTGTTTTAAAGTAATGAAGATTAACTTGTAACTGTGTCTAAACTAAAAATCAATCGTTTGACTAAATATATATATATATATATATATGATAACATTGCACATTTGTTCTTAATCATATTAGTTTTTTGGGTCAGCGATAAGATCTTTGTTAATTGTAAATGTTCTCAATCGTTCGGTCAATAAGATATAACATTCTTGATATCGTTCGATAGCCAAAAGTTTTATAATGGTTCTATTCAAAATAAATTCATACTAGCCAATATTAAAAAAAAAATAGTTACCAATTACTTATTTTTAAATTGTGTATGGAATTATAGTTTATTGCGTTTTTTTTTCTCTAGTAATAAATAATGAGAAATCTTGTATTACATTTTCAAGTATTTTGACAAAGGGAATATTTTTTTATCGGCAATAAAAATATAAATAAATAAACTGAAAATTTCTTATAACTTTAAATAGCTCAAAGAGAGTAAAAATATATTGAAAATTGTATGGTGTATAAACAATTGTAATATAAACATTTTGTGAAAATTTCATATACTTTTTGTGTTACCAAAAATAAAATGGATTTTGTTAAAAATTGGATTTATGTAAAAATTCCTGGTTTTTTTTTTAATATGTTTTTGTTTTTTCCGACGCAATTGAAAACTATTGGGAATTTTTTACTTTTAACCCCCTAAAGTACCAACAAGCACTAACTAGATTCACTTTTCTAATAGAAAAGATGTGTTGAAGAAAATTGAAACATTTTTACTGACACAAAAAAATAACACACATACAATATTGTAAAGTCAATACATTTTTCGTTCCACTCAGAATTTAAAAAAAATAAATAAAAAGTATAATTATAATAAATAATATTATAAAAAAACTCTTGTAATAATATTACTATAATTATTATTTTAACATTTCACCATCGGAACACATTTCTTAGGTAATTATTGTTCTTGTCAGCCAGGATATTGGGGCAAATATTGTGAAAATATATGTCCATCTGGATATTATGGTCATAAATGTCAAAATGTATGTAAATGTCAAACTGGTGCAAAATGTGATCCAATAAATGGTATTATAATATATTTTTTAATATTTTTGTAATATTGTTAAATTTTTTTTTTTAATACAAATTTCGAATTAGGTTTTATTAAATAAAATAAGTATTGCTATGGGTATTTATATAAATATATTTTTCAGGTGCTTGTTACTGTTCACCAGGATACACAGGAATTAATTGTGAACTACAATGTCCGACAGGATTTTATGGTTATAAATGCCAAAGTGAATGCAAATATCAAAATGGTACAAAATGTGATCTAGCTAATGGTACAATGTCTTATATTTGAATCTATAATTTATATTTTAAATATTTTGACCAAACTAAACTAACTATTAACTAAATAATATAACTAATTATGTTATGTTAATATTTTTCAGAAAATTGTACTTGTCTATCAAAATATGAAGAACATGATGCTAAATTAAATCAATGTGATTGTCAAAATGGCACATTATGCAATTCAGTAAATGGTATAAATAATTAAATTTAAATTCAAAATTTTAATAATATTATATTCTAAAAACATAAATGGAATTTCATACGAAATTGTTGGAATTATTTAAATTTTTTAGTTTTAAATTTTTAAATGATGAAAACTTTACTATTACATTATTATATTATTAGTTTATTATATTGGTACTTTTTTGTTTCGTAATGTGTGTTTGTACTTACACGGAGATGCTAAGTACTTCTATATTGAAAATGTTTTGTAGTATTTTTTGATAAAGTGTTGAGAAAAACAAAATAATCTTAAGGAGATATTTTCCAGAAACTTGTTCTTGCGAACCAGGACGTACAAGAGGAAATAATTGCAAGTTTACTTGTCCCCTGGGCTATTATGGAAAAACTTGTGAGAATCCGTGTAAATGTCAAAACGACGCTAAATGTGATCCAGTAAACGGTATAATTAATCATTAAAACTAAATTATTTTCTTTTTTTATTTAAGAAATACTAAACCCGAAGAAAACTAATGAATTACTATAAGTAATATAATTGAGTTATTTTCCAGGCCATTGTTACTGTAATCTTGGATATACCGGAGAATATTGCTCGTTGACTTGTCCGTCGGGATTCTATGGCTATCAATGTGAACACGAATGCAAATGTAAAAAAGGTGCCATATGTGATCCAGTTAACGGTACGGTGTATTATATTAAAGTGTGAATATTCAAATATTACGATTACATAATTTACACGAAATATTAATACGAAATCAAATTTGTTCGATGGTTTGACACGTCATAATAAAATTCACATTTACACGATGTAATGTGATGTAATGTAATGTTATTTATTTATCTATTTAAAGGATCATGCATGTGTCCACCCGGTCTGTCGGGAAAGAACTGTCTTATTGGGAATAAGTTCAAAATGGACGGGGAAAATAATAATACTGTATGTGATTGTAACTGGCACAAATTTGACTACTGCGAACCATTAACCAGCGCATGCAAATGCATACAACCAATCGACGGTTGTAGTGATATATATTAATATTGTTATGCATTAATATAATAATACCTATAGTTTGTATTTACACGGTGACGAGTTAAATAGGTACTGTGGCTGTGGCCGTGTATGGTACAGTGAACAAAATTGGTGTGTAGGCAGTGCTCAAATTGGGAAATTGAAAGAAAGGGAACTCAAATAGAAATTCAATAAACAGCGTTCCAACTGAACATTAATTTAACACTAACACGTGCTGGGTTTTTTCTTCCACACTCCCTAACTACTACCACCATTTAATTAAATGAAATAATTCTTAATATAATATTATATTGCTTTTAACTAAATGTTGATAATTTTAAACCTCTCATCATTTCAAACTTTTATTTTTTCTCTAGTTGTTTTAAAAAGAAAAAACTCATTATTATAGTTCTTATTCAATTTGAAAAGTATAGGTTTCCTATTTAACATAATTAATAAATGTAATACATTTTTAACGACAAAAACCTTTATATAAAATTTATAATTCTATAAATGTTTGTTATCATTTATAACAACATGAAATTTTTATACATTGAACAAATAACTTTGATAATTTTATCCAAAAAAGTCAGATAACTGGTAAGATTATGTTGAAATAAGATTTAAATTAAATTTGTTATCAAGCTAATAATAATTTTGATTTTTGATAAAAAAAAAATTTCAGTTATGAGTCAAGCAGTGGGTACCTATTTGATATTTTATAAAATTAAATATATACAAAAAAAGAATATTTTAGGAAAATGTAGTATGAGAACGCTAATTAAAATCAAATGCTAGTTTATGAGCTGAGATCCCATGCGCCTCCCCCTCCTCCCATTCGAACACTGTGTGTAGGTACTTCTTACAATAATATATTATGGAAGAAATATTATTCCTGTGTGACGAAATGAAATCCAAGTATCAGTTAACGGGGTGTGATGTTCGGAACGAAATAATTGATGTTTAATTATTAAATGTTGTCATTATGATTGAATGCAAATGTATTTATGTCTGTGTGATAGGTGTACATTAATACACTATACTTTATGACACAGTTTTGTTTATCACAACTTACCGAATAAGGGATGTGGAAATAAATTGCACAAAAAGGTAGCGTTTCGGCAGGTGGCTGGGGTGATATTTCATAATAGATACCGTTTAGAGAATATATCGAAATAATATCCAAAGATATTAATATTTAACATTATAGTGCTAAGGTTTTTCGTTTATTAATTACAATAATAACCGTAATGTTATATTTTTACAAAATAGGTGTTTGTACCTGCGAACCAGGTTTGACCGGAGACGATTGTGAGAAACGGTGTCCACCCGGTACGTACGGTCTAAATTGCAGCTCGACTTGCAGATGTCAAAACGAATCAAAATGTCAGTCGGCCGACGGAATTTGTTTGTGCGAGTCCGGATTTTTTGGGCCTACGTGCTCAGAAGGTTAGCTAAACATTATTATGATTCCATCAATTCAACCAAGAGCCATATGCACACATAACTTTTTTAATTGAATATATATCATCGAGTTACCTTCTTACGGCGTACTTGTGGCATACCAGATTATCGAAATGCAACATAATAAGATTATTACAATAAGAGAACGGGTGCAGATGAAACGATTTGTTTTTATAAGTGCTTGCGCTATCTTGGAAAAAAAAACTTTGTGACTTTATTGCTGGGAGTATTGTTTTAGACCAATAGATGGCAAACTCGTTTAAGTAAAATAAACATAATACGATTCGACAAAACAATATATTATTATAACCCGTACTTGTTTATACGCTACAGAAATACAATACTCCATTCATCATAATATTAAATATTTTAAAAACATACTTATTGAAATTAATCGTCTGCATTGTCATATTTTTTTTATTAGTTTGTCATCATCTTTTGGAGCAGTAAACATTTTCAACATTGAGGGTTAATGGTAGTAAATTGAATCTAGTTGGTACTTTAGGGGAACAAAAGTAAAAAATTCCAAATGCTTTCAAAAATAACCGGGAAAAACAAAAATTAAAGAAAAACGCAAATGTTTACGCGATTTGACAAAATTGAACTCGTCTTTTTGTTGTAACTCGAAAATGAATAAAATACGGGGACATGAAATGTACTTCAAATATTCATATATAATGTATGTATATTCTTACATGTTATAATTTTCATAACAATTTGACACTTTTTGTACTGTTTATGAATATTTGACATTTCCGATTTTTTTTTTATTTTTGTTCTTTAAATACGTAATGATAAAAATATTTTGCATGATCGAAATACTTGAAAATTTTTTATGATGTTCCTCCAATACTTTTCTATAGTTGTTTAAAAGTATTTAAGATACATAGGCACGATTATTTTTTGAAACAATTGATATTTAAATTTCACCCTAATCACGAAAATTCGAAAATTCGTTTATAGTGAAAAATTCATAAAACGTTTAATTATTTATAGCTAAGCGTTGAAAATTGAACAAGATCATGTTAATAAGGTTTCTCGTAAGTAGCTTATTCTGAAACCAAAAAATCTAAAGGTATACAAGCACAAGGATTTTTTATAGACATCTTAAGTTAAAATTTGAACAAAATTAGATATTTAAATAAAGAATAAAGACTAGTTTATTTTGTAGACTATGTTATTTTGTTGTGAGGATTTAAAACTTTTACTTACATTATATATTTTATTTATATACACAAAATCACATTGACATTTTCAAAACATTTAGTTTAATTTTATGTTATTGCTTAAATATACCACAAACTTATTGATACCGTTCTTCGATAAGTCGGTATTGACTCAAAAGTTATTAACAATAGTGTATATATTTGACATCAATACTTTTAGATAGAATAATAAACTTAATAACTATAATAGCAATATAAATATAGGTAATATAGGCTGACGACAGTCTAGAATTTGCTCAAAATACTTCGAATGCAATGAATCATCATCAAATTCAATATTAATACATACATTACAGCGACTTACCGGATGACGAGTTACCTACAACTGTTGATACTGTTGATTGGTTACTTACTTTACTCTTTTTTAAAATTAAAAATGCCATTTTATCATTTTTAAATTCAATAATAATTATACAAATTATACAAAAATTATACACATTAAAAGGGGCAATTACAATTGGTCCTAGAACAGAGATTAACTTCATGAGTATTCTTAAGTCTTGATAGTTTATTTATTACTATTTCCCATGCCAATTAAATTAATTTAATACATAATATTCCTTAGTCTTTTCAATTAAAATTAAAGTTACATCATTAATGATACATTAAGGTTAACTAAAATATGAATTGTGCAATATGTTTTTGTAATATAAACAATATATTATTATGAAATTCATGAAATCATTGATCAAGTATAAAAATATTAAAAATATCATATTGACTATTTTATGGTTAAAATAATATTGTTCGCATTGTGTACAAATAGTAATAAGATCAACTAATAACTAACAAATTTTTACTCACACAAGAATACATAAAAATAAGCATAACAGTCTTTATAATGAATTAAAAATAATAATTTTAAAATTTAGTTAAATAATTAAATAATATATGAAAATAAAATTTGAATTATTTCATTTTTTCAGTAATAAGATTTATTTACGACCGGGGATTATATTATTTCTTAGGATTTAACATTTTCAAATTACCATTTTGAAATACATGCACTTAGGTTATACCTACGAAATAATAAATAATTTATATAATAGTATATTTTTTATTTCTCAAAACCAAAGTATTATAATATATTTATACTATACAAGTACTTTATTTAATATTAAAATATTTATACGAAACGAATTATTACTAATTAATATGTAACTACTGTTGTATGTTTTACATTTAATGTAAAAAAAAATCACATATTTTATTTGATAGATTTATTTGTAAAGATATACAAACTAATTTTTATTTATTATTAAAATATGAGATTACGACGTACTAGACCATAGTAATACCTAGGTATACATTTTATTCATTATACCCTATTTTAAAATATTTTTATAACGAAACTATAGCATTAAAATTAAAAACATATAGTTTATATAATTTTATTTAAGATTTTGAGTGGAGCGAGGAATGTATTGATTTTACAGTGTGTTTTTTTTATTTTTTGTGTCTGTTATCACGTTTTAGGGCAGTAAAAGTACTTCGATTTTCTTCATCAGCATCTTTTCTGATGGAAAACTGACTGTAGTTGGTATTTTGGGGGGTCAATAGTAAAAATTTCTAATAATTTTCAAACGCGTGGAGAAAAACAAAAAAAATTTAGGAAAAACGGACATTTTTTGGCAAAGCAAATTTTTAACGAATTTATTTTTATATTTAATGTAACAAAATAAATAATGACAGTAAATACATAAAATTTTCACTAAGTGTTTATATACATTTTCTATATACCATAAAATGTTCAAAATATTTTGATTTTTTTTAGGCTATCTAGAAGCATAATAAATATTCAGGGTTTCTTTATATTATTGCCGATAAATTTTTTTTCAGTCGGTCAAAAAACTTGAAAATATAATACAACGTTCTTCATAATTTGTTGTAAGTGAAAATTAAAAAAATAGTTGTGCATAAGTTTCTAATAGTTTTTTATAAGCGTCTAAAGTTAAAATTTCGACAAAATACGTAAAAAACACAAAACTTTCCAATTTTTTTTTTTACTAGGAAATTCATAAAAAATTTTCTATTCAACTCTAAGATTTGAAACGTAACACAAAGATCTCTATAAGTATTTCTACGTAAAAAAAAAAATTACCGGAAAGTCAAAATATTCTTTTACGAATGTTTGAAATTAGACATTGTATATTTACACGTTTTCTCCGAGATCGATTTTCTTATTTTGATGTAATTCAAAAAGGAATAATTGAAGACGTTTGAAATTTTATAAAATGTTTAGGTTATCATTTTCTATATAAAAAAAAAAAAAAAATTAAAAATGTTTCGACAATTTTTGAACTAATTGTAGGCCTAAGAAATTATTGGTTTTTTCAATATTCTTTTCTTTAAATATCGATAAAAAAATTTCATTGGGTTAAATTCTTAAAAATTTAATACGAAATTTCTCATAAGGTTTTAAAATAATAAATTAAATATAATAAAAATACGTAGGCACAATTTTTTTTTATAACCATTTAAACTTTAAATTTTGACCGAAATTCATCATCGAACATTTGTAAATTGTTTTATAGTTAAAAATGTATAAAATGATCAGAAAAATATGTTAAAAAAATAATTTGTTATAGACATTTTAAGTTTAAATAAGGACGAAATTAGATATTTAAATGAAAAATGACAATGTTAGTTACTTCGTTGTAATTTAAAAACATTTTTGTGGGTGCTTGAAACTTTTTAAGTATACTATGATTTTTTATGCACTCAATGGCATTTTCAAATACAATGTTTTCTGCAAAAATCAATTAAACTTACCTATTATATTATTAATATTAAAATACATTTTTTTAATAACAATATTATTATAGAATACACTTAGTTATATAAGCTAACACACCGTCTTCGTTCAGAATCGTTTTTCGTTTACAATGATTTATATAATCGAATTCAAATTTAACACATCCATGAAAGTGATCCACTCGACACATACTGTACAGCAGAGCGGTACCCACTTGCCGACCTTTTTTTGTTTGAAATCATACATTAAATTTATAAAGTAATATTGTTGTAACTTGACATATGTCAAAAACGAGCTTACTGCGTTTCACTTGAGTCACACAAAAACAAAGTTTACGAGAAAAGAAAATTAGTGGAAAAATACAGTTCAACTTTGATAATAAATTTGGTTGACATTTCATCCTGATTTTCAATTTCAACTTTTTTTTTCTAATGTATAATTGTATTTAAACTATATGGCACTTTCGTTTTCATTTGTACTATTTTTTTTAAAAATATTTAATTACAGCTACCTATCGATAATAATTTTTTAATAGCAAATAGCGAATGAAAATATTTTGTGTATCACATAAATTAAATTAAATATAAATTAACTATATTAATGTTTTTAGTTTGTATGAAAAATCAATATAAGTTAATGATATCACATCTCACACTTGAATACAAATGAAGTACCTATTGGCAAGATTTCTATCTTTGTTGATTTAACATTTATCTAAGGCATAAAATGGTTTTCAATGGGAAACATTATCAAAGTGAAGTTTGGAAAAAAAAAACATTTTAATTGGCCCTTACGTCATGGCTCATGAAATTAAATTTCGAAAATGACTCATGCGAGCGGGGTTTACATACTTTCATTGCACTCGGCGAAAATAATTACCACACAAATCATTTTGGTAATACCTAGCCATAATAATGCAAACCAGGATATCGTGGTCGATAGCTCGTCGTTAAAACGGTTTTATTTTCGAAATAATTTTCGCGTCCTACGTACGTAAAGATTATAAACATTTTCTATAAAAAAAGTAATATCAAGCTGGGAGAAACAATAAAATATTAAAGGGTACTAACTCTGCACAGTTGGGCGTCGAGTGTACACTGTGCAGGTGGTGGTGACGTGGGATTTAATAATAATAAATAATAATATGATAAAATAATACATAATATTACACTTATTTATTATTTCATTGACTTGCGTTGGGAAACGAAAATTTCAACTCTATGCCATGGCATGTGCAGACAGTATTGCAGGCAAAATTACGGTTAACCATTTATATACCTAGTGTCCGGTAAACGGTCGTCACCGGTTCAAGGGGTGACCGGAACTTCGTGTTGCATTAACAATAATAATAATTCCGGTTGAGGCTGAAAACGCGCAAAATTTGTTTCGCGACTTTGTGACAATCGACCAAGTGAAACGCACGTAAACTTGTCGAAATTCGGCGGTAATCGCAATATTTTTCCGCTTTTTTTATCACCGAAAGTGTATTACAACAATTGCCGATTTTCAATATCGTGAAAAACTTTTCACATTCGTTGTTCCCTGTTTTTTTCTC
The DNA here is from genome assembly GCA_014851325.1 of Pentalonia nigronervosa. Taxonomy (NCBI): domain Eukaryota; kingdom Metazoa; phylum Arthropoda; class Insecta; order Hemiptera; family Aphididae; genus Pentalonia; species Pentalonia nigronervosa. Next base: position 23,152 of record JACXSJ010000444.1, on the reverse strand, counting down.
TCTTATCGACGCGGAAAATAAACTATATGGTAGATTGCAAAAACAAAATTGCCTAGTACAATATTGTAGGTAGTTCATAGTTTGTACCGAAAATTGTTACTAACTAGTTAAACCTAGTTAAACTATTAGTCGATTTTTCATTAACTTTTTAACTTATCTGGTAAGTCAATTTTTTAATTAAATTTAACTCCTCAATACTATGAGCCTATCTGCAGATAAACTATCCATTTTATTAAATGATAACTGAGATTTTTTCCAGTCAACTTGAAAAATAATACTTTAAGTCTAAAGTATATTCGTACATAGCATACCTACATAATATAATTACCATAGTTAAAATCAATTAATAAATCGTTTTTTGTTAAATATAGCCGTGTTAGATATATTATAATGATTCTATACAAAAATAAACAAATAAATATTTCTTGATTAAATAGTTTATTTGACACTGACATATTGTAATTGCGTACCTATAATCGCCTAAACAACTGTTTACAGTTATAATGTTGATAAGAATAAATAGTAGGATGCATTTTCAACAGAATATTTAGTTATTATTTAAGAAAAAAATTAAAGTTACATGATCTCTACGTGTGACTCAGGTGGTTATATATATATATATAAAATAATCAACTCATTCGATCGAGTAATTAATTTAATAATGGTTCTTTATAATATAACTTAATATTCTTAACTTTGATATAAGTGACTTAAGTAAATTGTTTTTTTATTCACCTTTACTTCATTTTAGAAAGACGCATTTTTATTTTTAGCCAAAATTCTGATCATATGCGTATCGTTACTGGGTTCCAAGTATTTTCGGTTTATAGTGAATAATACATAATAATACTATTACGATATGATAAATTAACATCGTACGCAGGCGTTTTTTAAAAATTCATTTTTTCTACATAACAAGAGAACAAAAAGTGAAAAATGTAATTGTACACGCATTCACGAATATGTCTTGGTTTTTCAAGGGTAATATTTTATTTGATCCGTATTATGCCTATGTCGAAATGGATGAACCATAAGCAATTATATTTTAAAACGTTTAACATTGAATTGAATAGTTGTTGTTATAATAGATTGATACGTTAAAAATAACGATTGAGTAATAGTTATGTAATAATTATTTGTTATTTTGCTAAATACATATTTTAATGAATACATACACCTAATATTGAATATTTTGGTTGAATTAACTTTACTATATGATAATAGTTAATTAGCATGAATAAAAACACACTTAGAAATCGTTACGGATTGTTTAATTGGTTTGCCATTCTCTGCTACAGATGTCTTAATGATTATAATACCTATTGTAATAAATTATGAAAACAAACAGGTATTTATTTTTATGGCAAAGTAGTCACCATGTTCGAACGCTATTGAAAAATAACCATTTTTATTATGCTTATGACTCTTAGTAATTATTTTGTGCCTATTCTATTCATCCAAAAATGTAAGGATAATTTTAAAAGCGTATACGTAAACAATTTTGTAGATTTTTGGAGAGTATAATATTAAAATATTATAGGGGATGTGAGTGTGGATACTATTGTAATAATTTCGCTTTTTTATGAGTTGAAATATATTTTAGTGAACCAATACAAGAGTGTGTGGTTTATCTTAAACAAAAATTGTCCATTAAGGACACATTGCTATAACAATGCCTAAATTTCACCAGAAAATAATTTACTGTTCTCCTGGATCATGTTTTGTATAAGGGCCCTAGAAAACAATTTTCATATTTTCATTGTAAAACCATTCGTTTCCTTCACTTTTTTACAAAAATAAACCGTGTGAACATTTAAATTTAAATATTTCTATGAGTTTGAGTTTAATTTATCGATTTATTTATTTCCATTGTAGCTTGTCCCAAAAATTATTTTGGAGAAATGTGTTTGCGTAAGTGTATGTGCGATGTGACCATGGAAATTTGTAATCATATTAAAGGATGTGTACCATGCAATAGCAGTCTTTCAAGTAAATATGAAAATTTAAATTATATCTACAAATTTATAAAGGAATGCAATAAAAAAATGTGATATCATAATCTTAGGCGATTTGTATTTTATTTCATGTTTTATTAATTACCGAAAACAAAACAAATATATATATATATATATATATATATATATATATATATATATCATGCCTTCATTGAAGTATGTCATTTCTATGATACATCATTATACGTTAAATAAATATTGTACCATACAAATTTGAAACATTTTTAAGAAATAATTGTTTATTACTATGGTATTAAAATTTTTTTCAATTAGTTGATATAGGTTTACATATTCGAAATACACGATTCAATAATGGGAGCTAAGAGTCTAAATATTATCAACACTACCAATGTGTAGTATAATTAAATATCAACGAATCTGTGTGCGAACTAGGTACCTAATAAAATTATTATTGAACATAGTTTTTATGTGTATCTAATATAATATTATATGATATTATCATTTATCATAGATATTTGATATTATATTATACTAAATACGTGTATTACGTGTATAATTCAGTATGTGGGTATACATTACATAATACTTTTCCTGCCTATAATATAAATGTATCAATATTATTGTTTGTAAAAATATTATATTCCCTGTAATATTGCATTATTGTGAATTATATTATTTTCGATTTAAATTATTAGATGGCAGCGAATGCATCGATGCTCTTCGGTTAGAGCCAATAAACAACGAAGCGGTCTGGATTTTCGACATTTTGGTTATTTTGAGCTCCTTGATAATTTTGACAATATGCATGGCGGTAATGACGTGCTGCTTTTACTGTTGTAACCAACATCAAATTCAAAGTACGTTTGAAATTAATGATGATAAATGTTTGTCGGAACAAAAGAGACGTATAATTGAAAATCAATGTATAATAATAGCAGAATATCTGAAGTGTTTGTCAATAAAGTCGTTATAATTTATCACTGTGATGGTGCTATTTTACCAAAACCGATAAGTCTGATGACCAACATGTCGTCGAATATATTATTTATTCTCTTTCGATTTCTTAAGCCTTTATAGACCACTATTAACATAACATTATTTTCCGATTGCCGTTCAGTATAAAATATTAAAAATAAATAAATAATTAAAATTATATTAATCGTAAATTGATATTAATTAATCTATATTTAGAGGTTTTTAAACTGTAGAACGCGTACCTATGGTAGTGTGGGAAATTAATTAAATTGCTTATGGTATTTTTATAATTATTATTATTAATCTTTAAACATATTATGCGGTTGAATATTATATTATATTCTTTTGATTAATGAATATCAGATAAGACTATCTAATTGGCGCATTAAAAATTACTATAATATTTTACTGATTGATAAATTTGAATAATTTCGGTGCAAGACATTAGTGGTACACGACTGATAACTAAACACATAATGTGATGTAGTACGTAGGAAAAAGAGTTTAAGAATCTCTAATCTATAACAATATATTATAAACATTTGTCTTGTAGAACGTAATCTAGGGCACGTAAACAATTTCGAACTTCGAAAGTCGACTGACGTAGAATCAAACCCTAACGCTGAAGTGATTCGCCCTGCCGGAAATTGTGGTATGACCAATGGAAATTACATGGTCGATTCGAGAAAACCAATGACCAGCTATACGAATGAAACGCTCTTTGAAAATTATTCACGTGACCACAGTGTTGATGATGATACCAGTGAAAACTTGTACTTGGAAATCGACGAAAGTACTTTTAAACGTGCAGGTACATAAATTATGTATAATAAACGAGTACATTTTGACAAATATTTGCTTTCCAAAGTAGTTAATCGTTGTGATTATCGAAGAAAAGCAGTTAGTTTATTTAAGAACTAATATTTAATGTCGAGAACGGACCTTAAAAAGAAAATACAATTCAAACAATACCTATTCTTAATTACGAACATAATATTTTACCATGTTTATTTTAATGGCTTAAATTAAAGTAGGCGTAGTTGAGGGAAGTAATAGGGGAGGCTAATCAACGATTTCCATAGTCATTCGACGCGATAATTATTTTTTATACACTTTTGTTGTTTGTTAATATTAATATTTATACACTGAACAATTGATAAACATTTGGAAAGTGATTATTATATCATACGGAACATGTACTTGTGTGCAATAAATTTTGTGTAGAAAAACCTAAACTATCCTCGACGTTAAAACATTGTGTTGTTGATTTTACCATGTTTTTCTTACAGATGATTTGTACGATCATCTAGACTTCCTACGTCCAACAGAATCATGGAAGCCACACTATCAAAGTGCAATGGTGTTGCAAGATCTAGGCGGTAATAGTTCGAAAAAAGAAGAGACAAAATAATGCATTTTATTATTTTATATAATATATGTAATAACGTTTGTTTAATTATTTAATTATAATATTATTATTATAGACACCATAAGATTATTTTAAATATACACAGCAATTATTACGTACACACTATGAGTAATAGCAGGTTAACGATAAATTTTTCATAAATTTAAATAAAATATTTTCATATTATTAGTACGGTTAACGGTTGTACATTATAATATTATGTACCTATTCTACTCGTTTATGAATTCTGTTATATTTCCGAGTCTTCTAAAATAATTGAAAACAATCGTCTATTTATTTTTAATGAATAACTGAAATTATTGGATAACGATGGAAACATTGTTTAATGATTTCCGTTCCTATTTGTACTGGAAACAATTTGTCGCGTATCAGTGTGAGATTACATTTTTACGTGCGATGATAAATATTATAATATGATTTATAATACAGTATTGGTATTGTTTATTCATCGTTCTTATTCACTTCTCTGTGTCGCTTCGGTTTTCGTTTCCTCTTCGGGGCTATTGACTTTGGTCTCGGCCGTCTCGGGTCCACCGACAACCTGTTCGTGTGTTTCGGTTTCATTCACGGGGAGCGCAAGTTTTTCGGCTATGGTCGTCATGGGTTCACTAAATTCGGTCGTCGTCGCAGTAACGGGCTTAATCATTTCTTCGGCGGAAGGTTTGATTTCTTCGGCTGTAGGTTTCTTTTCTTCGGCGGCGGGTTTGATTTCATCGGCGGCCGTATTCTTTTCTTCAGTGAATGGTTCGATTTCATCGACAGCCGTTTTAATTTCTTCGGTGACGGGTTTGTGTTCTTCGGTAGTGGGTTTGGTTTGTTCAATGGCTGCTGCAGTCACGGCAGATGGCGTGTTTTTGTCGGTGACAATCATCGCTGCTGGTTCGGATTTTTCGATATCCACCGAAGGAGTTTGATTTTTGTTCATCTCCACTACCGCGGGGCGGTCTGCTTCGGATGCATCCGTTTTGGGAGAAGTAATATTTTCTTGCACGGACTCTTCGGTTTTAACACCACTGGCGGTCGGGTTTTCTTCAAACTGCTTTACTTCGTTGTTTTCGAATCTATTGTCTCCAGTCTTGCCCCGTCCTTCATCGATCTTATAGACTCTAAGATCACTCTTGGCTGATTTTGAAGTTATCCAGCTGGATATCACGCTTTCATATTTTTCCTTCCACGTGATCTTCTGTCTGAGTATTTCTTCTTCAAAATGCAGCACTTCCAATAATGTTGGGTTACGGTTTTCGACAGTGTTGCCAAAATATTTTTCATTGAAGCTCTGTAATATTTCAAGATCCGCCAGACTATTTAAAGCTCTGATTCCTGCATGTAACATCGTACTCAATAACCCAACATTAGTTTCTGCATATCTAATTCATACATTACATAAATGATCACTTGTTTTTTAAATGCAACATTAAACTTACTCTTCATTTAACGTTTCCCAGTTGTTTCTCAAGTAATTGAATGGATATTGGCCTGCTGTTGGATTATCTAAAATTGATTGCCAAATATCGGCCAAGTCGTCGAATTTCACTTCTTCCGCCGACAATATCCTGTAACGTTTCATAATATAGAATTTATATAATAATATCTGTGCATCGTTAATATATTGTATCCGAATATACTTTTGTAAAAATTGTGGATTTCGAGAACACGAAAAGCTTTTAGCTATGGATTTTCTGTCTGGCGTCCATTTACAATTTGTGTATTTACTCAACATGAATCTATGATCGTACTTGGTGGCATATTGCATGGCAGTACAGTAAACGGATTTACGATGGTTCGGTGCGATACTGTAAAGGAAATTAACAATAAGTTAGCATGGCGCCTACATATGAATCATTTAGTAAACACAAAAGTTTCTGAAATAAAATTAAGTTCATAGTTGATATATTTATATAATGTATATGTGTATGTGAACTGTGTATATATTATGCTGTACACGCCACATAAACTTTTAAATTACAATATATCCGAACTAAGATAATCATATAAACTTATCATTACCTAGTAAGTTAGAATTAAAGTAATCCGCGCATGGACGCGTGTGTTGTGTGTCTGTGTTTTAATTCATCATAAAATATGTTTGATGGTTCGTATGAGTTTTATTAGTTATACTTGTTATTACTTATATAATAAGTTTGAGTCATTATAAAATCGAATTTTAGTTAGTATAATAAATAATAATATAATTTAAACACGCACATATATATTGGAAATAAATATATGTATATTGAAAATATTTAGACATATTTTAACTAGGATAAACAACTATAGACTTCAGTAGATTTCTACTATGTTACAGAGAAACTATAAAAATATATTTTTTATTGAGGATAAACATTTTGCAATATATTGTTATAAAATTTGAATTTTTAATGAACCACTCGTTTGGTGTTTATATTGTGTATCAATATAAATTAAGAGAATAATGTTTTATTTTTTTTTTATTCCACTCTCAACAAAACTTAGTCCGCATTAGACTCTGTTTGTTTGTTAGTTTGTAATAAAGTGTAGACTGTTAATTTAATTTATTTTCATATTTTTATTTATGTGACATTTTCGTTAATTTTGAAGAAAATTAAATTTATGATATCAAATTTTATGTATTTCAAGCCGTAATTTTTAACTCCCATGGCATTTTAGTGAAATTAAAAACGAAGCTCTTTTTTATTTAACATATTTAATAAAGTTACATCTAAAAATTATTAATAATTATTTAATAGTGTTCGTCAAATGTTTGTAATTTTTTGCAATGTGTGATATGTTGTTTGTATCACATAAAAAAAAAAAAATGATTAAAATAAAGCGTAAGTACTAGAATAATAAATAGGTACATGATATAAGCAAAAAACATGTAATTTGACATTGTTTTAGTAAAATTTGATAACCGTTGATACTATTAAAATAATTTCAAATAAAAAAAAGTTATTTTTTTTTTAATTTCTAATGCCTACCTATTAATCTAAAAGTACTCATGTATCATAGTATAAAAAATGATTTCATTTCATGGTTCATTATACTTTTATTTATTCTTTTAAATATTATATCTATGCTATTTATTGGTATGTCAAAGTTCAGAATTAATATAAAAATAATCCATTATTCATGTATTTTTTAAGTGAATCAGAAATAGCTATTATTTTGTTGATCTACATTATAAACAGTCGCTACGAGCAGACACTATTGAGTGTCTAGTGAGGTTGGTGAAAACGATATGTGAAAGGAACTCTGAAATTCATAGATCAATTCCTATTGATTGACAACCAAGTTTTGGAGTTCCTTGATAATTATGTATTTAAATGAAAAAATCAATTTTAGACAATTCAAAATTTTTTTTTAAAAAGATGCATTAATAATTTTTTTTGATTACGGTTGGATAATTTCGGCATTCATTATTCTTATACATCAAAAACTAATAATAATAAATTATAATTTTAATAATAACGGATATTATGTAATTACGGATTTATTTCAGATGTAGTTTGCTTCCAATCATTGAACTGTTCTCTAGCCCACCAAACACATTTTTTCAATTCAACACGTCCAGCAAAATTTAACGTATCCATTTTGCCTAATACTTTGTCTGGTGAATCAATTTTACTGTCTTGAAACATATCATATGCTTTCTCAACCACCATTTCCATGTAAACCTTCAGTTATAAATATTACATTTCAATTATTATACAAATTAAAAAAAAAGCTCACAAAATATCCCATTAAATAGAATGACACTAAAATACAAATTCATTTTATTTTCATCTCCTGGTTGGTATGTGGTAAACAAATGTTTGTTATTTATACTTAAATCAGATTTTTTTCTATAGGTCAGTAAATATTAATTATTTAAAAAGAGTTTTTAATGTATTCGTAATTATATAATTAATAAACTAAAATAAAACTGAACTATATTTAAGGAAGAATAAAAATAAATTATTATAATACACAAAAAAATTCAAATTTCCAAATAATAAAACTACTGAGTTACAATGTCATAATTATGACTGAATTTAACTGAGATTTGAATGAGAATAAATCAATAAGTATTAAGTATAAATAATTTATTCAGTGACAAATGATAACTTAAGTTAGATTGTACTTTTCTAAATTTAGTTATATCATAACTCATAAGATGCAAATTACTATAAAGTATTCATATTTATTGTGCACGATACACAGTAACATTTCGATATTAATAATTGATAAATGAATTTAAAAAAAAAATCGTATGTGTCAGGTTCAGAATCTTACGTTTTACGTTGAAATCGTTAATCTTAACACCATAACGGTTTTAGTCGGTTCAAATTGTACGGGGTAAATAATTTAGAAAGATGTAATATGAGTAATATATATATATATATATATATATATATATATATATATATTTAAAGGTCCAGGTAATATTTATGTTTTTAATTCGGGTAAAATAGATAACTGGGATCTGTGTAATTTTGGCATGCAAGAAATAAGGGATTCGTGATAGGTAGCTAAAATGAAACTCTTAAAATTCTTGTTTGTAATGTATCCAACCCCGTTGGCATATAGCATTAAAGGTTGTCACAAGTTGGGCAGTGTATTGAGTTCTGTTGGAGATCTTTAATTTGTCTTGTAAAACTTCGATCAGTGAGTGAACTTCAGGACTGTTAACAATCGTTGTTAAAATCTCTCTGCTGATAACCAGTGGTAAGTTGTGATAGTTCTCCCCGAGAAACGCTGAACCTGCTGAAATATATGGAAGAAGTACACAAAATGTATGGACTTTATGATATCTTGGATTCGTTTACTCGGTGAGGTATACCCCACAACAGCAACCACTGTTAGTATGTTCTGTAACTTGAGCGAAAGGGCGCCATTGTTGTGACATGTTCGTACACTTTGAGTGCAGACTATGGCTGTGCAGTAGTTGCATTGCGGCCTGCGGAAGGGTTCCATCTTTATAAATGTTTAGGCATCTGCGTATGAAAGGGTAACAGTAACCGTCAGCTGCTTAACTATAACCGGCATTCTCGTTTTTCGTGACATAATGTTTTACCGATTTATTCTAGTCCAGCAAGTGCCGCTGTATGCATGTAATGCCTACTTCCATTATTTTTTTTTTTTTGCGAATTTGGTTTTACCATTTTACTTAACCCGAAATATTTTATATGCATTCATTATTTAGGGAGGAAGGGGTTGTCAAAATGTTAGCACATCAAAAAAAAAAAAACAGTGGTTTTTAAAAAACAGTCACTCTATTAGGTATTGAGCATTATATCTTGTCTATATTTTCGGTACCTAGTCCGTTTAGGTTTGGTTAGGCTATTTACTGTTTAAGCAAAACATTTTCTACTTTTTATAAAATCAAAAATAAGGTTTAACATTTTTAAGACTTTAAAATGTAAATATTGTGACTATTAAGTTGGACCTAAAACTAAAATAACATATTACTCTTTAGGGCGAACATTTTCTTGTACAACATTTTAAGGTCACAGTAGATACTTTTTAATTATCTTTAAGTTTTTTGAACGTTTATTACCTATATTTTGAATTATCAGTAGGATTGGCGTTTATACACCGTTGTAAACAAAAGATTCTAAATGTCTTCAAAATAAGTTATAAGTGATATAAGAGTATTGCCGAATATGCTGCAAACAAACTATACATAATTCTATAGGATGTTGATTACAGCTTAATATGACATTTATTATCTAATTCAATTATTGAAAAACTAATAATGAACTTATTGTAAATACTTTGGATATAAATAACTCGCTATAAAATAATTGTATTAAATATTTTGACCGTAATAGTGTAGTTCGTTTTGCTTACTGCAAAACTCTCATTTACAGCAAATATTCTATTAACCACCGAATTGCTATGACGGTATGAACATTTTATCGTTGCATGAATACATAAATTATTATATACGTACTGAAAGAGAATCGTAATGTTTGGTGTTATGTAACAACATTTCTATTTTATTGAATGCATTAAAAATTGCGTCCCAATATCCAGAATTCGGGCCTGCTTTTTGAATAACCCTTTCTAAGAATCCTAATGCATCACTGAATCCTATAACATCGGCAAAGGCTCCTTCGAAAATGTCTCCGACCAACTGTGCCACGGTGTACTCGTCAAACGATTTTCCATTACTGATCTCGTAAGATATTCTATCCAAGAGAGCGTCTTCGTATGCCACCCTGAAGTAACCTGAAATACAAAATAATTAAATTTGAATACGTATTTTTTGAAGGTATGCAAACGAAACGTGTTAATTATTGTGACTATTATTGTAACGAAGATTCCTTTACGTCTCCGCGTTACTGTATTCCAAATCAATTTTTAATGATTTTAAATCATATTAATGGTATAAACCACGTATTACTTTTACTATTGTTCGGTGGCAGCAGTTGTTTCCAATTAATTTTTGTTGATTTTTATTTTATGAAACAATAATAATTGAAAATGAAAACAATACAATGTAATTTTCACAACAAAATATGCACTTGTACAATTTTCATCCAATTATCAATACTTTTGAGTCATAGTAGTTTTAGGATACATATTTTATTGAATTCCGTTGATATATACCTTATTTATCCAACCTAAACGTCCGACCTAATTCTATCAATTATCGCCACTATTGTTCTACTATCACTGACCTAACCTGTTTGATGTTGGTTGGCCAATATCCACGTGCCGTTCGATGCCGATATATACCCTGGGACTCTAGTTTCTGGATTGTTTTCCAGCCACACCGTTGTGCTGTATGCTGCACCAGATGTCAAAGTAATTGGTATTACCCAATCGTTGGTAGGCTTGGGTTCGTCGTATTCGAACCGAAACTGTATAAATAAAAGTAAAACAATAATATATACAAATGCTGAAATTCGATATTCTGTCGTGTGCATATTATACAAAACAAAAACAAAACTCAATTTATTACTTGTTTCACAACTAAATCGTCGCCGTCGATTTGTAATTTTATCAACGGATAGTTTTTGTTTTTCATCCATGTGTTTACAATTTGTAAGACACCAGAGCTTTCTGGTAATTTCACGGATTTATTTCTGGAATTATCGTCCAACAACGTCCAAAAACTTACTGTATCTTTATACTTGTAAATTCTAAAAAAAAGCATATAGGTACATAGTTTAATATAAAAAATATATAATACTATGAAGTGAATTACCAGCTAAATGTGCCTTAATATATTTTAATGCACATATTTACTATGAAAGTTGCCTGCCATTAAAAAAAATAAAGAAGCGTTGCGATTTCAAAATAAAAAAAATCTTAACATCCTTTCAATCAAAGCTGTAGTCATACTTCAAAATGATATCTGGTGTTGAAGTAACCAGATATTTTACTACAACTTTATCTAGGAATGAAAATTCCTTACATAAAATCTATGAACAGCACACAATAATCTCACTCTTTAGTCCTTACTAGTTACTATTATAACAATTCGAAATTAATTTCTTGCTAAAAAAAAATATTCAACCATTTGTTGATTACCAGTCATTAATTATCACTTATTTACTAATTTATTTATTTGGTTATATTTTATAAATCTTATGATTACTATTTGAATTGTTTATGCATAATAACGTTTGAAATCTAATAAAATATATATATATATATATATATACAGTTAACTTTTAATAATTAAAAGTTGGAGGAATTTATTTCAAATGATCGAGTGTTCGAGGTGCTAAGAATTTTAGCCTAAGAAGTTTAAAATATGAAAATTATTGAGATTTTGAGAGGCAAAAAAAAATAACGGAAATTATCAAAAATAATTTTGAAATAAATTGGGACTTTTTTACCAAAAAAGATTTTGAGAGAAGAAAATCTAAGAATTTTTTTGCTCCAAAAGATAAGACAGATATAAAAATAAAAAAATACATAAAATTTAAAATCAATTCATTCATTGTTCAGCTCAGAATCTAAAATAAATAATGTAATATTTCATAATAATAAGTATTTGCATGAAATTAAATTTATTGTATTCCCAAAAAACATATTATAAATATGTAAATATGTAATATCGCATTACTATCAGTGAATACGTTTAAAAATCTATTTTTGTTTTATTAATTATATAAATTATAGTGTTTAACATTGTAATATTATCATTTTAATGAGATTTAAATGTGGTTTATTTTTGTTAATCGATAATTTTAAAATATATTTAATAAATGTAGATTTGTATTTATATTAAAAGTTTTTTTTTTTAACTGTTTAAAATATTATTTAGGTATGTTTATTATTTTGTAATATGGTTATATATATCGCTAATTCATTAAGACGTTTTAATATATTGAAATACGTTATTATGATATTTTCAATATAAATAGAGTGTTTTACAATTTAATTAAAATTAAAATTATTGATCATTTATTCTATTGATTAAACTTACTCTGTGTGTACAAATTCTCTAAGGGTTTGTTTAAAAATGTTTTCGGTAAATGTATTGTTCAACATTCGCAATATTGACGTACCTAGAAATACATTTTTCAATATGGTTATTTCAAAGCATTCAACTGTTATACATATTATTATACCTTTTACAGAATTTATGTAATTATATATTTCTGTATGGTGTTCATAGTTAGCTAGTGGTTCTGAATTTGTCCAAGTATCATAAAACATGACTGGTTGAATCATGTCTAGTGGAAATCTGGTTCCAAAATTCCAGGCAGGTTTGATCTTAATACAATTGCAATATATTAAAAACAATTAATTACCTATGTTTGTTAAATATTTTATAACCGTTTGAGCCTTACGTGATCGATGTTCACTATTTTAAGAAAATTCACGATAGCTTCGTTCAACCATTTATCCTCATTACTTCCTCGGTCAAGCCCTCGCAATGGCATAAGCCATTGTCGAACGACGTGCACGACCATCAACTCGACGGATTTCTGGTACTCGATGATCGATGATGTATTTATAGTACTCAAAATCGAATCTCTAAAAATAGACAACAACAATACACATTTAATATGATTATAGTCGATTATTTTTAATTTAACAAACTTAATCATGATTAAGCCTGGACTTTCGGCTGTAGTCATAACCGCACTAGGTACGACGACTATATCGAGTTTGTCGGTCGGAAAATTGGTCGCCAAATAAGACGTCATGAAATTCAACGTTTTTGGCACTACGTCTGTGATAATTTCAATTGAATCAGTAGAATCAGGGCTCCATACTGTCAGTTCTAATGAACCGTCTGTTGGTATAGGATTTGACTTAAAGTTCGACATAAACAATCCTAAAGAGTCTGGTCTGATAATTCCGGTTTTCTCGAAATGATCTACGAATAGATTGTCATTGCTGTAACACAATTTACCAAATTTGTTTTATTATTTTTTTTTTTTTTAACAGCTTGCTGCTATTTTTGACAGTTTTTATTGAATATTTTTCTACTCTTTCTACTCAAATGAAATTCTTCAAATATATTTTAGTCTATTGACTTTTATTTATATTATTTATTTATTTTTTTATTTTTTTATCTTTTAACTTATATTCCAATTTTTACCTATATCTATATAATGCAATATTTATATCATATTCACTTAAAATAAATAACAATACCTTATCAGTATAATTTTATTTAGAAAAATTAAAAAATATATAATAAAATTACGGTTAAAATTATTTTTCTACAGTTTACACTCCGCTAACGAATAATAAACGTTGTAGGAATTTAACTATGGCATAAATTATCAAAATTTGAAAAACAACATATTTCGGTTTCGTTTCAACGACAAATCGTTTTATAAAATATACGATTGCACTCACTACGGTTCCGTCGCTCTAACTTTGGTGTTAAAAATGACTCTAGTGTCCTTGCTTCTGACAACGCTCATTTCGAAAACGGCTTTGTGCTTTGGATTATCCACGCAGGGCATTAAATGCCTTGCCTTGCGAGGAGCCAACTTCGTGGCCACATACCATTGGTTCTTTACGGCTTCCTTGTTGTCGAAAACGACCTTGAAAAATCCTCCGTCCGGATTTTGGCCGATGGTGCCCGTGAAGTTGACGAACAAACTGTAGTAATGTCCGGATTTCAGAGTTTCGCCGACGGTCACCGTCAGCGTCTCCTGGCTTTCGTCTACTTCGGTGTTGAGCTCGTATTCTGAATCGTCCTGAAACACCGCCGCGGTCGACCGTCGAACAACATTATTGTTATCCGTCGTGCAACATTAAATTCGATCCGTAAATCGCTGCAAATGCACTTACTTTGAGCACTTGCTCGGTCGGCGTGTCCATGCTCAGTCTGCGCTTTAACATCGTGTCGCCGTCGATTTTCAAAAGTCCGACGTGCAGGCTAATGACGGACGTATCGGTCTTGGGCCGGAAAATTACTTCCACTCTGCCACTGTAATCGACGTCGTGTTTGAAAATCGTCCCGTCGGCGTCATACAGTTTCGGGTCCAAAAAAACCTTGTAACACTCCGGCTCGACGGCCAAAAATGGTATTTGATTGTCCGCAACGCCCGAGTCAGCCTTCTTTACGAACGAATCACGATATATGTACTAAATAATGACAATATTAACCCTATCAATGTACGCGTTTTGTTTCATATACGCCGCACGGGGCTTTACAACTTATCAACATTATTCTTACGTGTCTTATTTTAAAATCAACAACTGTATTATTTTTTTTTTTTCATTTATAATCTTCCAAAAGTTTCTGAGCGTAAATAAAAAATATATTATTCAACAAAACGTACAAATTAATAGATCTCTCAAATTTGTTACTATAAATAGTTTTTTTAAATATTATTATTATTATTCTGGCATTACTAATACATATTAAGTTATTAAAACTATTTATAATAATAGTAACTCATTAAAAAAACTATTCAGTTATTATATACAATATAATTATACATATAATAATAAATTAAAAATTATAAAATATTCCATTAATTCAACAATGTTTTCTTAATCTGTCGTATCTAAAATCATAAATTATTTATAATGTAAGTACCATCCCACTAATACGATAAAATACTATAAGTTATAACACCAATGTTGTACGCAGAACGACTTGTATCATTTTGTAATTTATTAACTTTTTTTTCTGTACGGATTTATAGTTTTATAAGGAATTAAATAATTGATTAAGTACGTAATCAAGTATATATTGAACCGAATAACAAATGTGTACAGAGATATATTAAATATTCAATAACTAACGAACAAGTGTATTTTGTAGTTATTTAAAACAGGTGTTTGAATTATGTCTTAATTTATGAACAAAATTTTAAATAGGAACAATCAAAACGGCCAGGTAATTGTTATGTCTTTAGATTATATTGTAAGCTATGTACATTTATAAATTATAAGGTAATTTTTCAGCGAAAAATTCGATTTAATTTTAATACAATTAACATCAGAGAAGTTCCCATCAGATTTATTGAGGGTATACTGAACAACATTTTAACAATTTCAATAAAAATAATTATAGTGCTAAAAAACAAACAGGTGTTCTGTCTGTCATATCATTAAGTGACAGACTATGACTTTGGTATAATAAGGAAGGAGTTTTAATGATAACAAATAAATTTTCATAACTATTTTTTAACTATTTAGAAAAGTAAATGTTTATTTAACTATATATTTTTTATTGGTTTTCAATAAAGAATGAATAGCCCACTATACTAAAATAATAATACTTAAGAATGTATGGAATTACGGTGTAGGTACCTACATAGGTCACCTATATGGAGTATATCCTATACGGAACACCACCGATTAACATAATTATAAGTTTTATTACTATTTATTTAGTAAGCTGAAGATAATATTGATGTTTTAAATAAGTTTTATAACGTTTGTATCTGTATTATGTATATTTTGTTTCACTGTCTTGTTTAACTTTCGTTTTAAATCGAAAAATATTTTTAAAACTATTAGATATATTAAGTAGGCCATAAATGTGTGTGTTAACAAATATGTTGTAAAATGTATTCTAGCGAGGTAGTATAAAAGAAATAAATGATTTAGTTTAATATCACCAAAAATAATTGTGACTGTATAATTATATACTTGCACACAAGCTGTAAATGTAATACATTTCAATATTATTAGTATACCTATTGACAAATTGTCAATTATTAATTAATACGATTAATTAAATCGATTTATTTGTAAATTTGATTTTCATTAACAAAGTAAAATTTTAACTAATTTTTTTATTTTATTATTTAATTTGGGAGTTGTCGAAGCTTTAAAATTATAAATTAACATTATTGTAACACTATTTTCATTAACGGTACACAATATGATTCATTTTTCCGCCTTCGCAGCTTACTGTGAAACGTGATTTCTTGAAAAATATTCTAGAACTGTGATTGGTTAAATTATGTGGTTATCTAGTAGTTAATCATGTTTTTTATTTTAATATTTTACCAATGCCGCTTACACCGTGTGTTCACCAAAATTATCACGTTTCACGGTGAGCTGCAGTGAAAGTGCCTTTACACACGTATAAATGTATAATATAGGTAGTTAAAACCATCTCATTATGATCAAGATTTTGCAATTCAGGCATTATACATTTTTATAACGATTATAAAAAATAACATAATCTTTGTATTCTCAGAAGCTTTTATTAATATTATTTTGAAGAAGTTTTATCGTAATTATTTTAAATAAATACAAAATTAAATACTAACAATTTTCTTAAACATTTAAAATATTAAAAAAAAGTTCCCGATAAAACAGATAATATTATTATTTATAATTTTTATGATGGATAATGATAGTTTAATTTTTATTCCGGTAGTGTTATCTCAATGAGTGAAATAAGGCAAGAGGCTTTTACTACGTTATACGTGTATAAGAACATCACTGATGCGCACATTTAATAATATCGTATCCCAATTATTATTTATCGAACTATTAAACCTAAATTTGAAATAAAAATAAATTAATATTTACGAGTACCAGTACTAACTATAACCGACAGTGACCGTATCTATACGTTAAGTAAGTACATGCGGGTCCCCCAAGAAATGAGAATAATAATAAAAAAATAACCATAACTCGTGTACGATAATTTTTTGTTTACTTCTAACACAGTTGATTAATTATTTTCGAAGTTCAACGGGTATCACGTCAACCCGAAGTAACAAACGGTTGTTCTAGCTCGCCCACGCTCATAAACAAATGATAATATTAAACGTCTGACGTGTACGATTATTGCATGTCGTTGGTTCGTTAACATTTGAAAATTATTTGCGATACTTATTCCGTTTTAGCTTGTTTTAGGAACCAATAGTTTTTTAATTTTCCAATCGATTCGATTCGTGCGGTAGACATGACACTATTTTTTATAATATTCTATTATCGTAAGCAAGCGGTTGATATTGTCGACAGACGAAACACACTTAATTTTTACATTGACAGGTCGTAGGGGAGAGGAGTGTCTTATAGGGTTGTATTTGAATTGCTTCGGTTACCTATGTTTGAACGTAAGCCATCTCTAAAATATTTCAACAACAATAATAATAATAATAATAATATATAACTATCGTAAACAGACGGTGGCCGTCTCGTAAGGCGGCGGCAGTCGTATCGTAACGGCATGAGACAGTATCATGATGAAATGCCGCGCGGGAAAATCGGAAAAAAGAAAAGTGTTAATCCGCGCCGCAGTCGGAAAACGGGTTTTCCGACCGGTTCGTTCGGCCGCGTTTGCGTTTTACCTGTTTCAGTTGCCGTTCGGCCGTGTACCGGCCGAGGAATGCGGAAAACGCGGTCAACAGGAACACGATGACGGCCAGCAACACGAGCTTGGTCCGGTTGAGGAACACTCCGCCCTCGCGGTCGTACTCGATCTCGTTGAACGTGGTCACGCCGTCGGGTATGTTGTGGCCGCGGTGCCGGGCCTGTAGCGTGGACATCCTGAGCGTCTCGCTGTCCCCGTCCGCCGTCACCGGAAACAATATTAAATCACGACGTTAATTCACCGGCGGCTGTTTTCCGTCGTTCATAGCGTCGTCGTCGTCGTCGTTTGGTTTCGTTTAAAGGCGACGATGTCCGCGATCGAAAACGACGAAATATTGTTATACGACGGTCGAAACAGCGACAGGAACCGAGAATATTTCTAATTGGACGCCGTCGTCGTGGCAGTATTTATTATTGCGGAATGGGCGCGGGGGTCGTACTTACGCGTTGTTGGGATCGTGTCTGCGAGACGCCATGTACGGTATATCGCGTATTGTTGTCGACGTCGCTTATTATTATTATTATTTCTCCTCTTTTTTTTTTTTTTTTTTTCAGGTCTGATGACTGAACACAGGCGTGTGCTTGTTTGCGTGCGGTGCGCGAGGAGGGGGGGGGCAGCTTTTTGGGTTATCTCCACACGCGACCGCCGCCGCCGCCGACCCTATATTGTGCGAAACACATTTGTTAAACACCGGCTGTATTTAAACAGTGCAATACCTATACAGAACTATATGCCGTTATACGGAAAATGCTGTTACAATAGTAAACATAGAATATTATATTGTAATCGTACAATACGCATGTACACATTTTTTTTTTTTGCATAATATACCTACCTTTTAAAAGTTGGATTCGTAATAATAATAATTATTATTATTAATATTATTTTCCGACTAAAATTCCGAGGCCAACGTTTTTCGTCCTATTTTTACGCTCAGCGTTACCACATACTTTCGTATGCCTACCGAATAATTCACCGACCATGCTCACCTGCAATTTTCCTTTTCATTAAAACAATAATATGTAATTATACAAAACATTCGGGAAATCGGAATTAGTAAGTATACTCAAAGATTATATTCTCAATATACTTGGGGTTTGTACACCGTTTAAAGAGCGTCGTCTTGTTGTGAATGATGGCACAAATATCTTTCTTCCAAACTATATAGAATCATATTTTTTTGTTGTTGTTAACTGTAAAGCAAATAATCTTTTTGATAATGTCGATGTATTTAAATCAATAATTGAAAGTGTACTTGTTGGGTTATTATACTTTACGTAGGTACAAATGATAATATAAAGTTTTTGATAATAATTTTAAATGACACCATACGAATATAATAATACGATGGTTTAAAAATTACAGTAAATAATATTATTATATCAACATTTTATAATTTATAAAAACTGTATGATTATAGGAAATACTAGACAAATCAAAATTACACCAATTTTATATCTTATGTATATCTGTTATTCAGGACTATATTATGCTTAGAAGTAGACATAAAGAACGTACACATAATAACTCAAAAGCTAGTAACTACTCGTTAGTATTTTGATTTAAATGCATCGGCGTTTCATAAAAACACAGAAATGGTATATAAAAAAAAAAAATCTAAGTATTTAAAAACACGGTCTTAGTGTATAGATATTTAAAAATTATATCGAAGAAAAAATTATGGTCGAGCATACTCTTGGTGAATCGACTTGCATAATATAGTACATAATAATATAGTCAAAAACCGCGCGCGTATTTCATATTATTATTATTATTATTATTATAATACAATAGAAATATCAGCCTCGTCAATTATTTTATAGGTTTAAACACGCATAAATTGGTATTTGCGAGTATAACGCATTACATGCGTATTGTAAATACACATTGTCTTTCGAAAGAAACACATTTTATGACACAGGTATTGTATTATACGAATTTAACGAGTGACATGTGCAGCGTTCCCGTTGTAATTGTATATGGGGATACTGCTGCTATAGTTAAATGATAATTATTATTAACGACAATGGCTCAGAAAAATGTTTCACTGTTTTTGTCCACTACCGTGCTGCAATAAACGCTCTGTAGACACGCGCGTTCATCTGATGACCGATTTTGATGATCGTTCGAGACGTATTCTCGGTTTGATCCACTTCGTCAAATTGTCCGGATACGATGAATTTCGTCTTTTTATCAAGCATACGCCCAAGTCACGTACACAAAGTGGACCTGTTCTAATTTGGCAACTTTTTTCCAACAATATTACATTTTTTTTTTTTTTTTTGTACAGATTCGTACTGCAAATTTTGTTTGTCCATAATTTTAGTTTATCGATAGATTCATCTCATCCGTGCCATGTTTGTAAATTTAATATAAAATACTGTAATACTGTATGATAATTGTGTTCTATGCAAATTAATAACCAATATTGTTAATAAATAAACATAAGGTGTAGATATTATACAATTTAATAAGGATAACTTACGAAATTCAATAAAAATAAACACCAATTCAGTAGATAGTGATAAATCACTGTGTATTGTGCTTAACATAAAGGTACCTAACTCGTTCCTTTAAAACTAACGGAAATTTATTTTACTGTATACACAGTATAAAAGTACTTGTAATTCTTTTAATAACATTTAAAATAAAGGAAGAGTTTGTTACAATTCAATTTTTTACTTTAACCATAAATGATAAATTGGTATAATATGCATAGCATGCTACATAGCTACGGTGCAACATGATTACGCACATTTTACCTTTTTATATTTGAGCAAACACAAATATTTAAATAAATATCAATTCAAAAGATTTACCAACATTAATAATAGCGTAATACGTGTAGTAAAAAAAAATCTTATAGTATTATGCCGATATTCGTCTATAAAAATTATAAAAATAATGAATTAAGATGTACTCATAACGACGACAATAATAATAATTAATAATATAATACGTATAGTCAAAAACAAAAAAACAAAAAAAAAAAATAAAAATAATACATTACAGTAATTTTTTATTAGGCATAAAAAAAAAAAATCTAACAAAAACCAAGTTCTTATAACTTTTTAGCACAAAAACATGGTCCTACAATGTCAACAAATAATTATTTAATGACATCACATTATTTTTATATTTTTTCTAAGTATTTATTATAAATGCAACACCACGCGATTGCGCACAAAATTTAATTTAATTTTATATTGTTGGCTTAAATGATTATAGTTTAAGAAACACACCTATAGTATAGTATACGTATACACAATTCCTACGGCCAGTGGATACTATATGACGGCTATACGGGTCTGTAAATAATATTTTATTACTATAATAACTGATGAGTGTTAGTGGCTGTGGTTTTAAACGTATTGATCTTCCAACGTGTTCACATCCGATAGTATTTATTGCACCGGATTTTATTGATAGTTAACTAATACTGTACGTTGAGATGTATGGCGTGACAGTCGCCAATCACATGCTCGCGTCATATGTAAACGTGATATTATATTGCCGCAGTCTCACATCGTCCAATATGTATATTTCCGTTTTATTTTTGTGCGATTTCGTTTTGGGAAAACGGAGAAACAAATACAAAAAAAAATTTAAAACAGAAAAATGTTAGCCGTGCATTTTAGTTGATAAATACAATTTAAAAACAATATAGCTTATAAATATAGTGGATTTAAAGTTCTGTAAAAGTGTGCGAACATTCGGTATCGCTGTACAAATAAAAATTGTTCTACCAGTTTACTCGTTGACGAGGATGTGACCAAAGTGTTAAGTATATTAAATGAGCACACACATGACGTGATTCCAGAAAATATTGCTGGTAGGCAAATTGTGACTTCTCGTTTAAAAAGAAAACGTGAAAATGATTTTCTCACTAGGTAAGCCAAATAAAATAATTAGGCAAGAACTTAGAAATATCGAAAAAGATATCTAGCCGGTTTATTCTGATATAAAGTTATAGAGAAATATATGTACGATAAACGTGGAAAGAATATGCAAAAAATTCCAAAATCTTTATAGAAAGATAACTCAGTTGTTTGATAACCGTAATAATATTACAACTAATACTGGTGAACTGTTTTGTTATGTGGAAGAAACTTCAAGTCCATTTATATTCACTTGAAAAACTAATCTTAAATTATTGAGTTAATGTTCTCATATTTTTGCAGACGGAACATTTTTATATGTACCCAAATATTTTAACAATCGTATTCAATACGATACAAAATGGTTTTTATGTTTCTGTAATTTACTGTTTTTTAATTTTAAAATTAACTGAAACTTATGTACAAATGTGGTACACAATTATTAATTTATGTTTAAGATTTATTGACATAGATATACAAAATACATTAAAGTATTCAAATTTTCATTTTGATTTCGAAAAAAGTGCTCACAACGCTATTAGACGTTTTTTCCTAAACTGCACAATTATGGCCTGCAGATTTCATTTAGGCCAATTTTCATTTAGGAAAATTTAATGTGACAATAATTTATTAAAAAACAATAATTCAAAATCTGAACTAGGTGTTTGGTTGAAAAAATTTTTTTGCACTTGGATTTGCATTTTTGTACCCTCGGAAGATGTAATGCTTATTCAATCGAAAATAGCCCTACTGATAATTTTGAATTCATTAATTATATACTGAACAATTATATCTGATGCCGCTTTTCCACCGATTTTATGAGCAACTAAAGCCTTAAGAGAGGCAAAAACGACCAATGGATCAGAATCTTTCCATAGCCACTATAATTTTCAGTTTTATACATCTCATTCGTCTATTCTCCAAGTTATACAGTATATAAAAACAAAATATTAACAAGCCTCGTAAAGAGCAAAAACAAAAAAATATTGCATTTATAATAAATACTGGGAAAAAATATAAAAAATAATGACATATTTTTAAATAGTTATTTTCTGACATTATAGGACCTCGTATTTGTGCTAAAAAGTTATAAGAACTTGATTTTTATTATATTTTTTTGGCGCGTAATAATAAATTACTGTGATGTATTATTTTTATTATTATT